>JBCJKH010009913.1:0-24020 GCA_039877255.1 Loriculus beryllinus | reverse complement strand
AATCACAAAATGGAATATATAAACCTTTAGAATCAGTTTTAAGTAATGTTAAGTTTGATGGCTTTGTAACAGTAGCAGTGGAAAATTACTGAGATGCACGATACATAGAAAAAAATAGAGTACAGCTATTGAACACATTGAGAACTCTTGTACAAGGTAAATCATTATAGTTGACATAGTCTCAAGAAAAAGAGCCTAGAGAACAGGACACAGGGATAAAGGAGTATCTGGGAATGGCAGGTGTCCAGGATAGGCTACAGTTAAACTAACTGATAAGCAGGAGGATAGGAGGATTATTATGTCTCTGGTGCTAACGAACCAATTAGACCGGTATGAACATCTACTGCGTGTGCTTCGAAGGCTGCCAGAAGTGATGAGGATTGTTGGAAGAAGTAAAGGACCCTCAGAGACCATTACCACAATTCTGTAAGCATGCAGGGAACTTTCTGGAAAATTACGTAATCCATATATAGCCTCATGAATATGTATATATGCCCAAGGACTATATAAGAATGGCTTCTGTAGCAATAAGGAAAACACACGTAGGAGGAGCTATCTTCCGTGTCTCCCGGCGCAGCAATAAAGAATACCTGCTTGTCAACTTGAAACTCTGTTGGCGAGTTTGTTCCTGGAGTTTTCTCTGAATCACTACACAGCAGCCAACGTAGCAGTAGCTTGGGTGTTGCCATAGGGGCTGCAGCTCTCAGCAGTGATTGCGCAGCTGTGCATTAACAGCTGTGGAGATCAGACTCCCATCTTGCATCCCAACTTCACCGGGGACAGTCTAGACGACTCAAGCATGGTCCCTACTCTAAGAAGGAGGCTCCTTCTCCATTATTTTTCCCTCTTTGAGTTGCCCTCTTTCAGCTGGCTGCAGTAATTCTTCTGCCAGCACTAGCCCTGTCCACCTATGAGCTCTTAAATCAGGAGATTAAAGTCCCCCTCATATGCCCAAGTCCCTCCCCACTTTGCCTTCCACAGTCGTCCTCTAATGGCATTCCTCTGCTTCAGATCCCACTTTTCTGCCTCAGATCATAAGGAGACAAACACAGGCACCCAAGCCAGCCTTTCAGTGTCTATAGGTCAAAGTCCCACATAAGAAAACATAATTAAGAAAGACTTCACTTTTTTAATGCCAACTAATTAATAACTTTACAGCACATAATATTTCACCTTTGGCAGTAAACAAACAACAGAAAAACCCTAAGTTATTTCCTTCTGTTGAGGCATCTGGTTTCATCAATCTCCTGGCTCATACCAGTACAACTTGACTGATTCAGACAATCCCTCAAAAAAAACTTCTCATACAGAAAGAAGTATATTAACTTAATAGAATTGACTACAGAACAGTTTATGCATTTTGACAAAATGAATGTTGCTTTCTGCCACTCCATTTCCTGTGGTTTTTCTATCTTTCATAAATTGGAGTGCTCTCAAAAAAAAAAATTACGCAGACTTTTTAATAGCTAAATGATTAGTTAATCAAACATGGTGAAGCAGTTGAAATCAAGAAGCAATTGTCTTACCTGTTGTGACACCATGAACAACTCCTTCCTTGGTCCTGGAACCTAAACAAAGAACAATATTAGGTTGAAAAGACATTAAGTACTGGTACAGGCTAGATGGATGATGAAGAGGGAGGAATATATAGATTATATACAGTTACATACAGTATTTTCTAAGACTGTTAAAAAAGACAGAGAAATTCAATTTAAGGGAAAAGGCAAAACCATCAATAAAGAGCACCTGTATGAATGTTTATTGATTGTGGAAAGGTGAATAATAATGGAAACACTTCTGCAGTTTATTTCCTATAGGTACTGACTTCCTTGACAGCTTCTTTATAGCTGTGTTAATTAAACCTCCCACCTTGCAAACTCACATGGATGATTCTGGATAGAAACCATGTTAATGTCCTAAGGAGGCTCACACATGCATAAGATCAGAACCAACTTTCCAGAAGATCCTTCCAATTTCATCTTACAACTCTTCTCCAGATCTGTTTGTAATGGTTAACAACTGTTACTGAACTACAGAAAAGCCTAGAGGCTAAAATCATGGGGAGCTCGTAGCGCTAGCCAGATTCAGACAAAATTCAATCTGAAACAGAAACATTCAATAGCAGGAAAGGATTCAAACATGAAAATGCCACCAGGGTCAAACCCAAAATTTGCTGCATCCCGCAGCCTTCTTGTCAGAGGCACATGTGACAACTCACGTAAAGATACTGCACACAGCAACCTAGAGCTGGTACCAGACTGAGACCTGTGTAAGCAACGTAACCCTGACACCCTGAAGAGCAAACTGACTTCTGGAACACCTCCGTAAAAATACCATGACTTTTTACCACACTACATGAAAGGGAACGATCTCTCATGTCTTCAATGGGAGGAGAAACAAATTAGCACATACTGCTGATGAAATCATAACTCCATGTCTTTTTCCTTAACCAGATTTCTACTTGTCCTCATCAGGTTTTGTAACTTGGCTACATTTCAGGGATTAGTAACCATCTGTGGACTATGATGCCTAACAATGTGCAATTAAAGCATTATAGAGACAGAGTTTATGCCCTAGTATTCTAGAGATAGGATGACTCCTTTTTTTTTCATTGCCAACACAGAGATTACCTTATTTCTAATTCAATTTTTTGTCTGAAAGTTATTCAGTATTTGAGATATTGTAATATATACTTCTGATGTTACACTTCAAACATCCATATAATTTTAGATTACATGTAAATTCATATACAAACTCATAGAGGCAGAAATATATTAGAAGAAAATGTATGAGCAGAAATATATCAGAAGAAAGCAACCCTGCCCACAATTCTTTACAATAATGCAATTAAGCTCTGAAATAGAATATAAATTCATTCATCAATATGTCCTACTCGCTACTCGTGACAATTTATGGAACTTAAGCCAAGTATTTGTGGCACCATCTGATTGATTACAGCACTGAAAAGGCTCTGTTATCCATGAACAAGAGCAGAATAACAATCCATGATAAATAAGAGAGGAAAAAATGCTGTATCAAGTAAAATGAGATTTTAACTTTAATTTACCTTTCAATGAACAGATAAAAGAGCTGAGAAGTCTTCTCCTCCCTTTATTCTGATTTTCTCTTTTAAAAAAATCTTGTTTTCTCTCACTGAAAATACTTACCATTGAAAGAATTATCCATTTTATTAAATCCAAGGTGTTAATGTCAAAGAACTTGGTTTAGGACTTTGGTTCTATGCTATAACCACAACTGATACAGAAATGCTCATCTCTTTCTGTTAATGGAAGATAGGTTTTTCTTCAATGAAAGCTTGGCTTGCAGACCCATACAAAACAGAGATATGTATAGCTAAATCCATTAACTGGCAAACCACCAGCAAAGCGGTGGTCCAGACCTTACAGCATATGTTAGAGCTCAATACTATTTGCCCTGCTACTGCACACTTGCATGGAAGTAGCAGTTTCTGCAGTCACAGCTACAACAGGACCTGCAAGTACATTAGATCTGCCAGAACAGGCTTATAAATAAAAACAGTTGAATTTAGTAGGACGACTTCTGGCTAGCAATGAAGAAAAGCTGGTCATGCACACTGTTGTTGAGAGAAACTAGCTGTCTGGCATTCTGGCATTCCCAAAACATCAGATTATATCTTGCTTATTGTACCCTACATAACAAGGGGAACAGAAGAATCAGAATAGGGATAATATAAAGACCAAGGAACCTGACACTGATACACTAATTGGGTGATGCAGGAGCAATAGTAGTACATGGTAATGCTACTTTTCCAAGCTATAATACACATTTGTGTGAGTGGAGGGAGAAGCCAAAACCAGAATTTTTGCCTTTCTGAGAAAAAATAAGATAGACTCTCTTCATTTCATTTTTTAATCATCATCATTCTTACTAAGCCAAAAATCTCAACAGTTTGGCAATACTATCATTTCTGGGGTTTTTGAGAGATGAACAGACTATTCCAATCAAGCCATTTCTGAGATTCCATTTACTTAGTCAGAACTGGGTTAAGACAAGGAAACATAAGCAGAAATGAGGGGAAGGAGAAACCAGTGTCTAACGAAAAAATTTCTCCCATGTGCTGAAGCCCAGTACTCCACCAAACAGACCCGAGTCCCTTGACTACATCATTGGCTTTTCTACTACCAAAGGAAAATAAGAAACCTTATGAAAAGACAGCAGCAGAGGAATTTGGATGATCTTGCCAAATAGGTCATGACTGCACTGTTCTACTCTAAGGCCATGTGCCAGCCAAGCACAAGGAGTAGTAAACAACTCATCCACTAGTCACCCTGCTCCTGATAAACTATGCTTTTGTTCTGTTAAGGTGTAACACATAAAAAATGACTGGAAACTTCCATTCCTGAGCACTGAACATGTACTCCAGAGTCAACTGACCAAAAAGTTAAACTCCCTGGTAGTACGCACATACCTCACAGGAGCTCTTGAGAAGTACATCACTAAGAGCAAGAGCTTTTCACTCTTACTCTCAGGTCCTGGTTTCAGAATGGGCTGGGGCAAGTATTACCACTCATTTCCTCACAGCTCTTGAAGAATACAGAGATACCATTTTAAAATTAATGCTACATGATACAGCATAGGAGTGCTGAGCCTCAGTCCTTCTTTCTAATCAATGATCAGGCCACTGCTTGACATCAAGACAGGACTGATCTTGTATGAATCAAGACAGAGCCACTGATTTCAGCTGGCCGGTGATGAAATACATCATCAGAAGAATTCAGGGGAAAAAAAACCCACTTGAAAGCATATAAACACACTATAGACTACATCGAACAGTACCTCGGGGATTAAAAAGCAGGACAAAGACAGTGGATTGAGGGAGAAAGAATAGACTAGTTAGAACAACCACTTCCCATCCCTCCCAAGCAGCAGCTTTTGTTAATAGAACTCTTACCAGGTAGAAGTATGTTACAATCTTTCACGTAATAGGTAAGAGCAGCCTGGACAGAAAGGTCCAGATGTTTATATATTTCCTTAAATTCCTCTGATTTCAGTGGGAGACCTTTATCACAAAAGGAATCTGGACCAAAGACTTTGAATATTATTAATCCTCCAGCAGCAGCAGAAGGCTGAATGTTATGGAGCTGACTGTTGAAACCAAAAGTGATGGACAGGTTGCTCTCAGCCCAATGTTGTTAGGTTCTATTTTGCAAGATGTCAGGCAGCTTTCACAGCATGATCTGGCTGTGAAACTTGCATTTGAAAACCCAACTATAGAGATAGGGAGGGAGAAACCTTCAGGAGCATTAATGCAGTGTGCTGCTCCTCTCCTCTGCTCATAAAGGGGTTTCACCACCTTTTGCACTTCAACAATTATCAGTCTGCAGAACCAAGAGACCATCCCACCAGCCTCTGCTAACACTGCTCAGCAGAAGAGCCACCCCTGCTGTGTATTTGGGAATTAGAGAGAAAGACAGTCAGCTTCTCATTTTCTCCCTTACCCTACTTGACCCTTTTGAAACTTCAGCTGAGAAAACCAGGGCCCCCTACAGGCAGGCACACACCCAGACACATGAGCTCCTGGAGACACAAAGGCTTCCAACTTCCATGACTGAAACTGTGCATACAGCTCTTTCCTCCTGAAAAGAAGCAGGCATCTGCTGTGGGAAGGATCCTTCACCATTACTAAAGTTATCTGCACTGCTTCCTATCATGGCTCAGGATTCTGCTGTCCTTCCTATTTATTCTTGAAATAAATAGCAAGCCTGCCCTCCAAAGTTAGACCTCAGCAAAATAATCTCTGAAGACAACAAGGAAATCTGTTGCCTCTGGGAGCAGAACCAGGTTCAAATACTATTACAGTCTGGAGAATGGGTCTACCCACAAAGATTAATTCTGCACACAATGTAAGTTTCTAATACAAAGAAATCAATGACCCCAAAAGCATGGCCAGGAACTACAATAAACCAAATTTTTTAAAAAAGAAAGCCCTACCTCTGAAAAAAATAACACCAACATCAAGCACAATGTACAGTGAAAGAACATCTATTTTGATACACTGAAAATGAGCAGATGCTCGTTTTAAAATAGCCTCATCTTACAATTAGTTTTCAAAATGACTGCCATCTCTGTTGGCAAGAGCACCGAGCTTTGCTATGGCTCAGCAGGAGAAAAGTGTATTCCAAATGAGTAGTCCAACCTATCTGGAGCAGAAATAATTTGTTACAGACTGACACTAGGCTGCATGGGCAGAGGGAATCCTGAAAAGACATTGGAATTGCAGATACTTAGTATTCCCATTTAAAAGAAATGCCTCTGGTCTTCAGCTCACTTTAACTTCTCTTTGGTATTTGTGCATATCTCCCCAGATACACCACAGCTTCCATTACAGAACTGACCTGATACAAAATCATCAAAAAAAGAAAGAACCTACAGAAAAGAGCATCTTTTCCCCTCCATTCTTTTACAGACAAACTTTATTTGATCAATAGGAGAAATTGAACCATATTTTTTTTAAATGACTACTTATTCATATAATCTTGGCAGATAATTTTTCCTGTGAATTTTTCATGGCAGCACTTGCAAGACAGTCCTCTAAAGCCTGATACTTGCCAAGCAAAGATGATAATCGTGCAATCAAAGTACCAATTTGGGATTTGAAAGTAATTTTATCCCCTCTTCTGTGCAAGACTCTTGTCTGTCCTAGATAAGTCACTTAACAACTGCTTTGCTACCTTGGGGTCTGATTGCCCTACCTCATTAACTGTAGTGGCTCTTCCTTGAGAAGTCATGGAAAATATCTGCTGGGGATATGCAACAATAAATACAGAACGTGGATTTAATTTCCAAAGACAAGGAGATGACACTTTTCCATACAAAAAGTTACTGTCAACACGCCAAGCAGTCAGGATGGCTTATGCTCAGTTCCTGAACTAACCTCTCAAGTTTCTTTGCTCAAAATATGACTTAAACCCCACATGTTCTATGGGATGCTATGAAGCTACCTTCCACTTAAGCTTTTACATGTTTTGGTTTTGGGGTTTTCTTGTTTATTTTTACTGCACCATCAACCCCTTCAGCCTTAACCCAGCAAACCTCTTGAAAGACTGCCAGCTAGCAACCTGTACTGCGAGATACCTCCTAAGACATGACCTTGTTCTGTATGGCTTTACAAATGTGGCTCCACTCCACAGAGAACTAATGCACAGCCAGCACAATGCAGTGATGGAAGAACCAACACGCAGCTTCAAAGAACAGGAGCTCAGGAAGTCACAGCTCTCCTCTTGCTTGTTTTGCAATGGTCTCCTACAAACTATTACATACGGGGTGTTGCAGAAGAATAGATCTGATGAGGATCCAGCTGTGAATGTCAAGGCACACCAAGCAGCAACATGATCCCTGCTGCCCACCTACCCACATAGAGGACGCCCTCTTTCGTCTTCCCCGCGGCCTCTGCCACACCCTGCTTGGTCTTTTCTGCTGCTGCTACGACTCCCTCCTTTGCCTTGGATAGTCCTTTCATGAACACATCCATGGCTGAAGAATTTCTTCACACAGCTCTAAGAAAAAAAAAGAAAAAAAGACAGGACATTTTCAGTGAGATTTTTTTCAGCTTTTTATCCCTGAAAGGGAAGAAAATTCTATTCAAAACAAATGGGATCAGAATTACTTTAACACTGTATTATTACTACCCCCATATTACGTAGCTTTCCTACTCATCTCTATTACCAATACACAAGCACCTATCTGTATGTGAGGCTGCACTCAGTACTTCATTCAGACAGAAAGAACAGTTAAGTAAGTAGAAAGGAGTATGATTATGTGATCACCTTCACATGTTCTCACATGCTGCTGTACACAGCAAGTTAAACACCATTGCCAGAGCAGTTCCCTCAATCCAAGCAAAGCCTGAGGATCCTGTTTCCACAGAATCCTACAGAGAGGTTGCCAATAGCACAGTTCTGGTTGGGAAATGGTGTCATTGATACTACAAGTCCCTTCCTTGCCTACCAGGGCATCATTTCCTCCAAAGAACAGTTCTGTTCATGTGGTGATTGTAAGATTTAGCCCTGTGAT
This sequence comes from Loriculus beryllinus, assembly GCA_039877255.1. Taxonomy (NCBI): domain Eukaryota; kingdom Metazoa; phylum Chordata; class Aves; order Psittaciformes; family Psittacidae; genus Loriculus; species Loriculus beryllinus. Next base: position 15,965 of record JBCJKH010009913.1, on the reverse strand, counting down.
TTGATGATACTCCATCTCTCATCCAGAAAAAAATGCCAGCTTAAAGAAATACTAGCAACTTGAATTAAGAAAAAAATCCCAACCAACCCACAAACACAAAACCCCAAACAAATAAAAGTACAAGACACCCACACCCTCCTAAATGACAGATGTTACACTTGCAATAAGAAACTGCCATTACTATGCAAAAGGACTGGAGCAAATAGAGAATGCTGCTTTTCCGGTAGTCCAGCATTCTGTGCACAGTCCACACTACTCTTCTGGAAATCGAGTTTTCCCAAATGGGATCTGGTCTGAGAAGAGGTTTTACTAAAAAGCAAGAGCAAGAATGCAGGATTTTAGAAGCACTGCACCAAAGCTGCCAAGTGAGCTCTGTGACAGCTACACAACCCAGTGCTACACTGAAACTACTAAATTAGTAATTAAAACAAAGAAATCGGTGCCCCTTCAACAAGTCCATTATCAATAGTCCTTTCTCTCCCTCTACCCACACAGAAAGAAGCAATGCCCGTTATTTTATGTTCTCTGCTGGAGGCTGAGTAGGAGGAATAGCTATCTAGGAAGGCATCTGGGCTGCCGCAGCTTTCTACTAACTCACGACGAGCGTGTGAAGAAAGGCAATGTTTGTGCTTCAGCCAAACTGCCCACGGTACCTGTCACCCTGCGGCTGGGGAGATGCCTCATCCACATGGGGAAGAGGGGAGCAGGCCCTCCATCCCGCGGGACCCTCCGGCTCCCCCACAGAGAGGGTCCTCAGCCCTGTCCCCAGCCCTGGGCAGGGACACCCGGAGACCGCTGGCGGGCGACGTGGATGTGCATCAGCTAACACACACAGGCACCCGCATAAGGAGGGAGGGAGCGTGCAGGGCGGCGTGACTACATATATGCACACACATAGGGCACCTACTGGGGAGGGCGGGGGAGGCGGCCGCCTGAGCACCCACGGGCTCCAGCTCACACGCCGTCGGCGCAAGGCGGCCACAGCGCCCGGCTTCCCCTCCCTCTCTCCCTCGTGCCCACAAGAGAACGCTCAACAGGAAATACTTATATTTTATACCTACATTTAATTATATGTATATACATACACACACACATGCATCCCCTTGGGTTACACAGGCACAGAAAACCCATCCCTCGCAGCACCGACACGGAGCGGAGCGGTTCCCCCCCCGCCGCACCACTCCCCTCCGAGCCCGGAGCTCCCCGAGGGGCCACCGCCTTTACTCCCCGTTACCGCAGCGGAGTGGTCCCCACTCTCCCATCATTACCGGAGACAGCACCTGCCCCTCCCGGCCCCGCACTTACCGCCGGGCTCGTCCGCCACGGGCGACCGAGCCTTTCGGAGCGGGTGCGGGACGGCGGGAGGCGGAGGGCGAGGCACAGAGGGCCCGAGGGGAAATGCCCCTTCTCAGCACATCCCCAAGGGAGTGAACGGACCAGGTCTGCTGATACCTCCCCCCCACGGCAACTCCACAGGCGGCGAGTGTGAAGCAGAGGAATGGAAGAGGGGTGGAGAGAAGATGCGCCACGGGAGGGAGGGGCGGAGGGAGATAGGGAGGTCCCGCCACACTCCCCACCCTCTCTCGGCCCACCCTCTGCCGAGGTTTGCGCAGCCCACCAGTCACGTCCTGCTCGGGAGCGCGGGGGAAGGTGTAAATGAGGGATACACGTTCCATGCACTCATACCGGCAGAGGAACAAAAGTAAAAGGGAGACCGGGAGACTTAGTCCTCCCGCGAGGAGGCTGCGCACCCACCACTCCCTCAAAGGGCGGGAGCACTGCGTTTTAGAAGTGTTGAGGGAGGTGGTGGTGGCAGCAGCACACCTGTGTTTCACTTCACCTTTCACTTTACCGAAGCCTTAGAAAATCTAACCAAGCATCTAATTGTTTTTCTTCTACTTCCAAATCTTCAGCCCTAAGTGACTGGAGTTCAGTGTGACTGTTGTCATGATACAGGGGTAACCAATGTACAGGGGGGTACTACAAGGGGGGTTATACAAGGGCGTTGTGCAAGAGGGGATAAGGGAATTTTGGCTGTTTAACAGAAAGCATTGTTTGCAAATACCCGTCAAGCTTGCCATGCAGTATCGGGACAATGGGCTACTGACAAGGGGAAGAAACAGACTGATAAGGGGAAGAAACAGTTACTTGGTTCCAGTGAAGACCAGCCTTGTGGTTTGGACTTTGACCAAACCCTGAGGGCATGCGTGAAGACTTAAAGGTTAAAAGTTGAAGAAGAGGAAGACTCATTTACTTCATCTTGAAGACCCCTATTCAGGGAAGGAAGACTCATTTACTTCATCTCGAGACCCCTGCCCATGACCAGAAGGGGCACTGTGCAGGCGCAAAGGACCTTCTAGTTCATTATAATACGAAGCGGGGATAGGACATGAATATATATATATAGGTGTATTGTGTAAGCTTAAGAATATGTATAAGTTTAGAGAATAAATGTAGAAGGAAACAACATTGAGGTGTGCATGCTTTGGACGAATTATCCCCATGCACCTCAGTGCTGAATAAAAAGCATACCTACTTTACAACTTTAACAAGTTGTGGAGTCTATCCGTGCATCACTCACAAGATTCATCGACTCATAGAATGGTTTGAGTTGGAAGGTATCTTAAAGATCATCTTGTTCTAACACCCCTGCCATGGGCAGGGACACCTTCCCCTAGACCATGTTGCTCAAAGCCTCATGCAATCTGTCTTTGAACACTGCCAGCGATAGGGCAGCCACAGCTTCTCTGGGCAACCTGTGCCAGTGGCTCATCACAATCACAGTAAAGAATTCCCTAATAGGTAATCTAAATTCTACCATCTTCCAGCTCGTGATCCCAGCTCATTTTTAAGGATGGGAGGTGACAGTCTTGCACCTGTAATTGTTGTCTTAATCCTATTGCACTCACAAAAGGAATTCCATCTCAAATCAGGAGTACTATGAGAAGCTCCGCCTCACTCCTGCCAGATTTGCCCAACCCCTACACCTCAACTAGCATCCTCCACCATACACTCCATGGCCACTGCTATCCAAGTCTTAATCTGATGCACAGAAGTCACTTTTTCTGCAGAAAGGGTGAGCCAGAAAACTTCTCTATTTTGGTAACAGAATTTCGGCACAAAACCCAAGACCAGCAGGAGACAAGGCATTAGAGCAGATGGACCTTCAGCTTGAGTACATCAGGTCCTGTGCTGTATAAGATCCTGCAAGACCTACACAAACAGTTTTGGTTTTATTGCACTCCAGAAGGAGAAACAGAACACGGTATAGATGAGATACAATCATGTGAGCTGCAAGGAGCATCTTTCATCCATCGTTCCATGCAGACATCCGTGACATGGATGCATCCGTGGTTTTGTTTTCATTCTGAGCAAGTACTGCAGAGTCTTCCTCTTGTCAGATTTCTTCATAAGCCTTAATATTTCTATACTGTTCAGTAAACTTTCTTTTGTTTCATTCCACTACTAGTTTTAATCAAACAAGCATTCAGCAATATATTTTATTTCTTTCTACAAGTAGGTGCAGACTGAGAATGCAAATCATGCCCTTATATTTCTGCCCTCAAGAAAAGCCCAGGAATTAAATTACATAAAGTGCTTCGCCTCATTCATCCCATGCAGCATATTCATTACCAATGCAAAAACGAGATTTGGTATTTCTATTTCCTCCCAATTTGGGAGAGAGGAGAATAGGTACACTTTCAGACAGTAAATCAAAGTGAATCATATTCTTTGCCCTTGTTGTTAACTGACCCAGCAATTTATATACCCTAATAGTTAAATTGGCTCATTGAATGCCATTCCCTCAGTCATTCTCTACCACCTAGGCTTGTAAATTTGGATCCCAAAATTAGAATTAAAGTAAATATTGCAGTCCTTATGTAAGTATTATCTTTTAGATTGTTGTGGTTTAAGCCCAGCTGGTAACTCAGAACCATGCAGCTGCTCGCTCACTCCTCCCCCATCTTTTGTTTCTCTAGCATGTAAGATACTATGAGCATGAAATGTTGCTTTTTATTATGCTGACATAAATGCAGATAGGCTTATTTTATCTAATTATGTTAGCAATAACAGAGAATCTAGTATGATAAATATACTTGTATATTTATGGCTTTATTTCTGAAAACTTTACAAAGAGGAGCTCAGATGTTTGCAGCTCCTAGCTTTTGCAAGGATTCTTTTCTTTTGCCTTGTATTTATCAAAGGCAGGCATTATGTTGTGCTGTTAAACAAAGTAATAGCTTGTTGGCTAATAAAACCATGCAGCTAGAAATAGAGAGGTAAAAGCAAGAAGGATCAGTTGCCACAGCAGAAATAAAGCTTAAGATTTCAGCTGTAGTATTCAAACTAGGCAGCTGTCAAATTCTAAATCAGAGGCTAAAATGCACAGAACAAAAAAGAAATAAGAGTATGAATGTTGACACAAAAAATATTTAATTCTGAAAATAGATGTGACTTAAATAGAAAACAGAATTAAGTATGGTACGGAATTAGCGTTGCATCTCCAAGGTAATTTCTATTTAAACCACATTGTCTACAACAGCTGGGTGGGGTTTTTTTATGTTGTCTCCTCAGTGCTATTGATATCACAGCAAGTTCTCCCCTGAAGCCCTTCCTGTCAGAAGAAAGGATAGTAGCAAGCAGATTGCGCAGTGATCACATTTTAAATAAATCTTTATTTAATGACACTGTTTACTTTGCGTGAACATCTAGAGCAAAAATCCATTGAGCAGTAATAAAAACTTGTTCAATCCGTCTTGCATTGCAAGCTAACTGATTGGATTATTTGCTAGTGATCAAATACATATGCTTTATCACTATGAAAAGAACAATTACTGGTAATGAACAATGTTGCAGAGTAAAACTGATGAGAATTTGCTGTCTTCAGGTTAAAAAATTGAAATGTAAAACTCTTCATGTGGAAACACTGGAAAGGTGTTCCCGTTCAACACTACCTACTAAATGTAAAGCTTTCCCCTGTTTAGTCAAGGAGTGATTCATGCAGGCTCTCTGTGTTACCACAGAACTGGTACATGATGTTACTCAGAAGAAATATACCTCTGAAAGCCTGAAAAGCTGCAGTATGAAAGGAATCTATCTTAGGGCAGTCTATTTACAGGTAACATTGATTATTCCACTGCAGGATCTTTCTATTGAATGAAAATAATCTGAAAATGGTCTTAATTTGTTAAATCCATTGACTGTGTGAAACAGTGTGATTTTTGTGCAAATATACTTCAGTCTTTGTATTTCCCACGTAACAGTTTACTATGTGCATTTATTTAGAGGCAGTTGGGAGTTCATCAACTCTTCCCTTACAACGTTTCCGTTTCTGTTCCCACCCAGGTCTGTCTGTGGGCCATGGCTGTCCATCACTGGCCATGCTGTAACTACCTGTGTGCATGAGCAATTTCTGAGAATGCAAAACCAAGCTCAGTTTCAAAAAAAGTTAAATATTATCTCTCATTTGCTTACAGGTAAGCTGAGGTTTAGCATATCATGATCTTAACACTTAGCATGTTCATACATGCTGTAATGTAACACCCCACAGCATGTACCCCAAGTGAATGGTGTCTCCAGTGATGCTTACTCAACTGAAAATGAAGCACATGTGTTAAAGCCTTCTTACAATCAAATTGCAAGTTATCATTTCAGAGTTAGTTTTTCTGTGAAGTATTCTCTTTATTTATTTAAAATTCATGTCCACTTTTATGCACCAGTTGCCAGTTTCAAATCATTCCTATTGAAAAGAGTTCTGCTTGTGAACTGTTTTGGTAGATATATCTGGATTCTTACTATGGGCTAGGTCACAGGATCCACTGTCATGCCATGCAGCCATTGGCAAGAGACACAAATAGAGCTGAAACAGGTTTGTTTAAAATTCAGATTGACATTCTTGATGTCTTTGTGCACAGAATCTTTCATCTCAGATCAGCGAGAGCACGGACAGAACACTTCACAGAGATAGACCTCTGTGACCAGACCTAGCTCTAGCCTTTATTCTTGAGGCTTCTCCTCTGCTTCTGATTTACCTGCTCCTCTCTGGCATGAGGATCTTTCTCAGATATCTTATTTCTCTGCAGTTCCAGCCCTTGTATTTGACATAGATCAGACAACCCATCTAGCCCTTCCTGCTCTCAGCTCAGGTGCACACAGCCCAGTATGTACTATGTTCTGTCTGCAAACTACAGGTTAAGCCATGCTCAGCTTCAGGCCAGAACATGTCCAGTGGAGGTGAACCATGGAAGAAGGAGGGCTTCTTCCCTAAGTCTTAACACTTGAATGAATTAAGCTGAAAACATATTGCAAAAAAAAACCCACACGCATATCTCAAAGGAGGTTCCTAAACCTCAAATTCCTCTTCCAAATGTGAACAGTATAAACTTTCTTAAAAGAAAAGTTCACCAGAATATTTTAACATACTTAAAATGTAAGATTTTGCCTCAAAAGCTACTCAGGCATAGCTCTGCTATTTTGGGTGATTTAGTATACGTATATAAGCACGCGTACATGTATGTGTATACGTGAGAGAATATTTGCAAGGTATAAATATTAAAAATGTTTTAATTGAGACAGGCATATGTGCCAAAATACGATGTCGGAGTTACGTACACACATACATGTGTGTATGTCTACATAGATTTAAAGAAGGTTGATGTATGTCATTGACATGGTGAATATCAGCCCAACTACACTAATGTTGATATAACTCTAACATTCTAAAGAAGGGTCTCTCACAGCTTTATACCACCTTTGTTAGAAGCCAAACCTGCCAGACCTTCACCTCCTTTACTTGCAGTCAAAGCTGAAGTTACAGACACATCACATCTTTTATAGGCAACGATAACCTTTCTTGAATTAATTTATCTGGGCTAGAAATCCAGTGCTGAAGGGCAAAGCAATTCTCTCTGTTGCACTTGGGACTTTAAGCGAAGCTGTGCTCTAAAAAGCAAAAGCTTAAGCGCCAAAGGAGGCCATATAGCAGCACGTTTCTACTCAGAGACACCCAGTACATCTGATGAGGCTGACCTAAGGGTGCCTGGCAAAATCAGCATTGATTGTTCTTTTAAATGTTTCCTGTTACACTGTACCAGTGGGTTGACTGGAACTAAAAGACAGAAACATCTTCCTCACGTGTGATGCAACATGTTAGCAGTATCTCATATAACTGAAAATTCTAACACTGGAAAAGTGGGAATCATCATACAGGGTCAGGTCTGACACCTGTCTTGCCCCAGATCCTGTCTGAGAGAGAGGCCAACACCAGATGTCTCCAAGGTCAATGGTTAAGACTTCATGCTCTAACATAGCCTGCTGCACACATAGGTATCTGAGCCATAATGGGCAGGCACAGCACATTAATTACCTGGATGGCAGCATTTCTCAAGAGATACACCAGGAAGGCAGTAGCTTTAATTAGATACTAAAGTTAGTCACCAGCAAACTGTTCAAACAAGTGTAAAACCCAGACAAGAGCATACTTCTTTCTATCAAACTGTCTTCTTTCTAGAATTTCTAAGGGAAAGTAGATATAACACAAAAGTGTCAGTTTTTCATACAGATGACACTTTTGCTATCAGAGTTACTAATAATCCAGAGGTGATAAGCTTATTAGCAATCTGAACACAAGACTGCATCTTCACACAAACGTTTGTCATGTTGCTTGTGAACAAATCTGCTTTCTTGCTAGAAGTCTGCTATCCAGCATATTTAGTAAACAGACTCTCTATGTATCTGAAGTTCACCAACATATGGTACACAAATAGGAGAGTCCCCTTTCGAACATTCAGAGTGTGGAAAAAATATATATAAGCACTGGTATACAGAACAAGTAGATGAAGACTACATAGCTTTCTGTATTATGTTTCGCCATAGTAACCCACAGGAGAAAACTAAAGTCTTCTCTGGAAAAGGCAACACATCATTCTCTTATCATTTCTATGATTCCAACGTGCAAGGTTCCCAGCTAAGCAAGTCCCTTATATACTATTTGCTGGTGTCACTTCAATCACCTGAAAGTGATGACATGGTCATCAGTTGCCAGCACTGTTTTTGTAACACCAACTACAGGTCCAATTCAGCTCCCATTCATGTTGGCATTAAATCAGCCATTCACTCAGGGGAACCAATAATAACAAAGGAAATATCTCTATAAGAACATTATTATCTGTTCTGGTTTCTTTAGCTCCATTATTTATTACACATAATCCCTTATACACAACACATAATCTTATTTTAATACACATAATCTTATTTTAGTGAAATTTCCAACCCACAAGCCTATATCTTTTTGTTTATGTTTTACTGCCACAAATCATTTGGGCACTTGGCTTGATTTAGAATTCTTAATTTTAAGGCAACACCTGGGATATTAAGATTTAACTATATGCAACACTAAACAGTGCATAGAGTGACTGCAGGGAGCCATTTAGGATTTCTTCACAAGGGGATGTATACTCAGGCTTGGGCAATGTAGGCAATCGATGCTAAAAAAGACAAATTATTTTTCCTCATATTCATGCACAGAATAAATGTACCTGTACATTTAATTTAATTTAAATTGCCATTCCAGTTACAGCCTTGAGCACAGATCTTGGGAAAAAAGCCCAACAAAACTACCTTAGAAACATTCAATTTCTGCTAGGCTCTCCAATTTCTTTCAATTCACAAGCAGTTTGAAGCATTACCATTTGCAGAGATGCCCAGGAGGCAGGAGAAAAAGACTCAAAAGATCACTTAAGTAAGGGACAAGTTAGGTAAGGGACAAAGGGAGGACAAAGCAGCAAACATGGCAGTAGTCACAGTCAAACAGGCCTGAGTCAAACTCAAGTCAAATTTGCATAGGCGTCTCAATGAGGGGGTTGCCCAAAAAGGAAATGTAAGGGGTCAGTGGGCTAAGCAGAGAGTTCTGAAGGTGTCTTTTCATGGATGAAGACTGATGGCGGAGAGGGCATAAAACGTTTTTAATCACCAATGGTCAGATGGCACAGGTACCTGGCAGAAGGAAAGCAAGACCATGCATGCTGGCAGCAGACGAAAGCTGGTCAGTTACTTAAGTTGTGCTGTCCAGGAAAAAGATGGAACAGTGGGGCCACAAAAAAAATAGAGGTGACATGGTGGAAGCCATGTGCTAGGGAAATTATTTCTCCAGCAGTTTATTGAAGGGGCACTGGAAAAAGATCGTATTTGTCAAAGTCAGAATAGAAGCTGTTGTTTGCCAAAGCCTATAAGCTGTCAGATGATCAGATCATTTTAAATGCCCCAAGCCAGCAAGACTTGAGTTACAGTAATCGCATCCTACCTCTACAAGGATAAATGTTTGTAAGTCCCAGCTGTAGGAGGGCTTGCTTCCCAGGCTGTTAGTTCCATCAGTAACTCTAAGGCAACTAACTGTCAGACAGAGATATTCAGATCGTAATGCTTGGGTGAGTGAAATCAATCACACAAAGCAGCTGAGCAAGTGGCCAGATTTTCAGCATTGTTGCCTGCAACAGTCCAAAATCAGTCGCCCCCCTCCCCCCCCCCCCCCTCCACCCCAACAAGGTTACTGATTTATCTTGAAGGCACATTTGATATCCAATGTTGTGGCTCAGATCCCTCAGTAGTCCTTCTCTTGCTTTGTGCTCTGTGTAAGAAATCCAAATGATCTTGCCTGAAACAGCTGAATCTCCTTTTAGAAAAGAAGTAGTCAGTTCCCTTTATCTCCAGGAAGAACATCCTAAAAGACTGGCCTGCTTTCATATAGGGCATCTGCTTTTTCCCGTAGGCCAAAATGCAGATTTCCTTTTGTGTTTTGAAATACAAATGCAGAACTTGTGTGGAGTCAGTGTCTGAGGAGTTTATCTGCTCCTTATGGTCCTAATCTACAGGAGATATTAAAAATCTTTTCAGTGTTAAATTTGTTTTCCCTATCAATATGTTTTTGCATTCACTTCCTCTTACCACTCACAACTGCTGATGAATGTCCCATTGTGCTTGATGTTTTACATCCATGAACAGACAATATTCTTTGCTCAAAAGGGTTTATTGGTTTCATGAAAAGATTCAAAGAGGGTAATAAAGCACAGATTAAGGATGTGAGAAGGAGTAGTGAGAATGAAATTGGTGAACCATGCACAGTACACAGATAAGCAGAGATCACTGCCTTCCTAGGTACCAACTGCCCTCTGAAATGAGAGTTTAGCATCCCTGTAGCTTGTTTAAGCAGTGAACTTACAATATGGAGAAGCTTGTTTCTCTTCATCTTTCACTGCAATCTTCTCAGGTATTTGCAGCCAAGGTCCTCTCGTGTTCAGTCCTTGGTTTACATATCACAAAGTGCCGCCTTTGTTGCTACAATTCCAAGCTTCCCTGAAAGAGACTGATCTTATTTGTTGTACAATTAAAAGATTCCTGGCTATGCCATTGCTCAAAAATGTCTGTGTCAAGATGCATTGAACTTGATGCATCTTTTCATATATCACACAAATCCATTCGATATCTTCCTCCTTTCCATGCCGTCAGGCACAGTGCTGTTCTGATTAGGAAGAGCAGAAGCTAACTGCTATTGTCCACAATCAGACCCCTCTCACAGGTAACAGTTTATAGATTTTGGCTACAATCAAATTTAAGCTTTTGTATATAAATTGTTAATAAAGTGCTAATGTGTTTTAAATGTTTCAATCAATTGTTAATTATTATTATTTACTGCAAATATCTAACCAAACAGCAGGGTATTTGTGCCTGTGGCATATGGTCAGCAGTATTATCTTCTGGTGGCATCCTCATAACCATGTTACTAGGTACTTAATGAATTCCCTCCAAATATTAAACTCTTTCAGAACTACTTGAAATAGGCATAAACTGGAATGGTAAAGAATTTCCTCTAGCTATTCATGAGCCAAATGCAGCTTTCATTATTCTATGACTAGCTTGAATGCTCTGTTGAAGGCATTCCCCATCATCAGCAAGCTTGTGTTTCAATTTGAAATGTGTCTGATGACATACTTTTAAACTGAACATCAGCTTCCTAAGTGAACTTTAATGTTCTTCACTTAAAATCGGCATGCTGAACACCTTCAAGAAATGGTATTGTATTTCCATTGAGTGAGTTTAAAAGATTGTGTTTCAGTCACTGCTGCTTTTGTCTATTGTGAATAATACAGCATTCACTCAGTGGGTTCATCTGTGCAGTGAAGTACTAACAGCAGCAATGAGAAAATAAGACCTTGACACTTCATTAAGCCATCTATCTGACAAGAGGATTTCCAGTGCCTTTTAACATTTTCCACAAGTCAGCTGTATTGCTCCCATCCAGAATCTTCTCAACCCAACAATTACAATTTTGCAGTTTTGACACATCTAGTGTATAGTTCTGGAAAACCACCCTCATGTGTTTTTGACTTCAGTGATTTCCCTTTGACTTTCCTATCTGACTTGAGCTACCATTTACTCCAGCTCAGTGGAAGACTGACTCCTCGCAGGGACCATAGAACTAAAAGCCAAAGCTTTGAGGTGGATCTATCTTATCCCTTTCCATAACGAAGCTCCCTAAAGAATATAAAAATGTCCAAGAAGCCAGGTATGATCTGAGTAAAATCTAGGCAAATAAAGACAATTTACTAGTGAAGCCCAATTAGATTAGTCCAACAAATATATACAACAGAAAATAATAGCTTATACTTGATTTTTGCCAAATTGCCTTGTCTTGGCAGCAACTTTTGCTTCCAGATTTGCTTTGAGATTAACTCGTTGATCTTCTGAGCTGCAGCAAGCAAAAACTGAGCATTCTTGTTTGGTCTTTGGAAGTTGTTCATACCCACCTGAGGCCAGCCAGCTGCTCGCTGCTCTTCAGTGCAATTCCACCTGCTGTGTGAGCTACAGACTCCTGGCTGCAGGTGGTGCTGTATGGCCCTGCCACAGGACCTTCTCTCTCTTGACACTCATCAGCTCCGCAGAAGAAGTTGCAATTTCTTTTTGCCTTCTAGAAGGTCTTCCTGAAGGTCTTCCCGTTATCAGTGATGAACCCCTGCTTTCCTGGAGATGGCAGAACACCAGCCTGCCGATGGAAACTTAATTCCTTATTTTACTTTGCTTATGCATGCAGCTTTTGCTTTACCCATTAAACTGTCTTTATCTCAACCTACAAGTCTTTGCAATTTAACCCTGCTGATATTGTCCCCTGTCCCGTTGGGGAGGAGTAAGTGGTTGTGTGGTGATGAGCTGCCTTCCAAGGTTAAACCGTAACACTAAGGCAAACCTTGGCAAGGCTAACAGGCAGGGCGCAAGCAAGCTGAAGCCTTGATCTACTTGCTTGTCATGCAGCCTCCCAGGCTATCTCACTCACTCCAGCAGACTGAGGTCTTTCTACATGTGCTTGTGCAGACATGTTGGTGAGAAAAACACATTTGATCTTCACCAGACTCTCAGCTAGAAGAAAAAAGCATATCATTGTGGACTTACACAGATAGGGTTGTGGACTCAGACAGGGTTTTAGAGCCAGAAATATCTTTCTCTCTCCTTACAATTACAAAGGAATACTGTGACAAGATCCTGCTGTCCTATTGCTCAATTCTACTCTATTGTTTCTACCATGAATGCTGAGGGCATTCCTTTCTTATGAAGCCCTGCTCTCTCAAGCAGGTCTGGCCTTCACAGTTTTCTCCTTCTGTGATACAAGGCTGTCTGTATGAAATCTGTAATCACAATAGCAGATGAAAAAAAAGTTTCAAACCAGGTATTAAGTTTAGACAGATTATGCTTTTAGCACCTGGGTCAATGTTCCTTGCTAAAATATGTAATTTTCTTTGGGCATTCTCAGACCATCATAATCTTCAGTGTAGGATTTCAGTTCAATATCTGAGGTTTGTAATATCTCCAGATTTACAAGGGTGCATATGACACAGCTGCTTCTCTGCAACCAAGCTCTTTCTGAACATGGTGTGATATTTAAATGAACAAACATTTTTGGATCTCAGGGTAGTATAAAGAGGCTGTATGAATATTTGCACAGTTAACAAGAATAGCATCATGACTCTAAGGGCACCAGTAGCCTTAACTACCCAGAGTAACCCCATTTGGGGTCTCCACCTGTCCACAGCACCTCCCATACCCTCTGTGTAGGGGCCTGGGAGTCCTATTTAAGCTTGTCTCCAGACCCCAAAGCCTTGCTTGAGCTCACAAAGAGGGAGCAGTAGAACAAAAGCTGCCCCACACACCAGGGATGAGGTGCAGAGTGGCTCCACCTTGGACAGAGATCTTGCTCTCAATCAGATTAGGGCTGGTGGCAGCAACAGGTTCCTGCCAGCCTGGGGACAACCAGAACAGCACAAGGGGACAAGAGTGGCCTGGGTCACTCCATCAAGGGCCTGGGGTCAGAGCTAGGCAGAGATGCTCAGTGGGGTCAGGTGAGGCTGTTTAAACCCATATCCTATCTCACAACTATTTCAGTGATGCCACTCAAATAAGCAGAAATTCCAAGAGGGAGTTGTGAACTTTAAAGTTAGGACATCATAATGTATGATACAATGTATAGACTTGGTAATTTCATGGGGGAAGAAGTGTAAATCTTTGTGAAACAGAACTGAAATAGCGTTATCTCTGTAGGAAACTCAAAACAAAAGGAGAAACTACATACTGACAGGGAGTAAGATTTTCTTTACGCTGAATTTACAACTCAAGCTAGAGCAATCTGAAGGACTATTATCGCATTAGCATAATCACTGTTCTAATGTCAAAAGTCTCATCTATTTTGTATACAGGAGACTGATCACAGCCAGGTTAAGCAGACTAGGGTTAGAGGAGAGGGAGCTGTCAGGATCTGGATGTTTTAGAAACACAAGCAATTCTGAACAGAGCAATTCTACCTGATGAAATTGAATGAATAATGAAAATAATGGTAACAGGAGCCTGCCGCTAATCACTGTAATTTATTTTATATAGAAATATATTTAGTAACTACTTCCCTCACTTCCATGCCTACAAGACCACTATATTCTTCATCCAGTCCTGCAAAAATAACCACACTTCAATTTTTAATTACTTTCTACATCTTACAAAGGGTAAGAGTTCAAAACCTCCAGGAAACATACTACTAAAAGAGAGCAGCTTGTACTTGTGAGGTTCCCCTAGCTTCTCTTTGAGTATGGTTCATTCCTCTTTTATTAACACAAAATTCACCATAGAAAGTAGGGAATAAAGCCATTGAAATATAACCTGGTCAAATTAGGGATCTCCAGCCACCTCCCAGCCTCTCCACCAGTTTGCCAGTGGCTCTAAGAAAGAGATCCAGCATCTAGACTAGGGAAGCTGTGAAGTTTTGCTGCATGGAGACCTCATAGCAGCCTTCCAATATCTGAAGGGGGACTACAAAGATGCTGGGGAGGGTCTCTTCATTAGGGACGGTAGCAAATAGGAGAAGGGGTAATGGGTTAAAACTTAAACAGGGGAAGATATAAGGAAGAAGTTCTTTACTGTAAGGGTGGTGAGGCAGTGGAACAGGTTGCCCAGGGGAGTGGTAAATGCTCCATTCCTGGCAATGTTCAAGGCCAGGTTGAACAGAGCCTTGGGCGACATGACCTAGTGTGAGATGTCCCTGCCCATGGCAAGGAGGGTGGAACTAGATGATCTTGGGGTCCTTTCCAACCCAAACCACTCTATGATTCTGTGATTCTATGCACTGCCATCCCACACCTGATGTGGACAATGGTGAGGCTGAATGCTGGAGCACACCAATGAGATTATACACAAGTTCTGTGTGTTAACTAAATTTATTATGTGCCTGCCTCTGTGGGTTACTCAACATCATGCTGAACCTTCAGTCAGGTGTTTCCATATTCCTTTATATTCTTTTATATACCCTACAGTGTCTACCTGAGGAGCTTTAGGAAGGCTGTAGACTGCTGGCTTAGATAATGCATATTTTGTTGCACAGCAACAGCTACCATCCCAAAGTACAGCTATTTTTTCTCCTCCTCTGTCCCACAGATTTCTCAGATAGGGCTGACTAAAACTCAGCAAATGTAGCTGGCAGTGGCAATCCAGCAGAGAACATGTAGAAATTAAAACAAGGCTCATAGAGGAAATCATATTATTGCAGAGGGTGAGCATAGCTCGCACACAATCATAAGTAAACATCTCAGACCCCAACCTGCCACATGACAGTAAAATGTGCTGCTTAGTTCAAGCAGTTTGAAAAGCCAGGAATAAGCCGTCATCATTGCATTTTAGTATGCGTTGTAAATTTGAAAGCCTGTATTTCCCAGCAGACCACACAACATACTTTATAGAACCCAGGAAGCTACACAAAGCTCTTCTTGTCCTGTTCTGCTACATTTTCTTGCGATTTTCACCAGCAACGCATGTCATTGGACAGTGAGTCCTTTTACAATAAATTATTCCACTAAATCTCCCTGCCTCCAGTAGCTGGAAACACCCCTGGTTAATGGCCCTGCTTACTGGCAAGGCTTGTGCTGGACCACACCACACATTCTTTTTTACCACTGCTACACCCAGCCTGCTACTCACAGTACAGACTCTGCTCTGCACTGTATTACCAGTTTGTTGCATCCACATTAAAGGCTAGACTGCATGAATTCATCATTATACTCCAAATCCATAAACAAAAGGGGAACACAAGTTATATGCAAAACCAAGAACTTATTTTTAGTTTGACTGAACTCCAAGCAATTTAGTGAAATAACTAATTTTAGTCTAGTAAAAATGATACTTACACAGTTCAAATGAAATACTGTTAAAATTACATATACACAAACTTCCTAGAACCTACCCCATTCTCTGGTGTTGTGCTCATCCTTGCACTGCCCCCTTGGGTATGAAGGTTTATTCAGGGAATTACAGCACAGTCAGTTCCTTCTCTCTGGAAGGAGTGGGATGTTAGTTTTTCCTTCTCAATCCAGGACCAGTAGCTGGAGTCATTTTTTATGTTTGGTAGAAGCACCTACATCTGCTCTTTCTTCCTTGGCCTG
>JBCJKH010009911.1:0-40224 GCA_039877255.1 Loriculus beryllinus | reverse complement strand
CTGTTTGTTTTTTTTTTCGTTTGGGGGTGAAAAAAAGTTTTGTTCTCCCCCCCTCCCCCCCCCCCCCCCCCCCCCGCTTGATATGTAATGAAATATTTTCATCAAAATCTGCTCTTGATTGAACTCATATTAATCTCAGTAGATTAATGCGTATACATGTTCTGGGTTTCTGGACAGTCAGGTGGGATCTTGCAGTTAGACTTTGCTGGTGTGAGTTCAGTGGATACCACTGTAGGGACAGAGATCTTTCTGTAGAAAATTCATTGCGGGATAGGGGCACAAAAGCAAATGCATTTGGCCTGAAGCACAATTAGTTAATGCGTGGCTAAAGCTTGCTTATATGTGTTGGTACTTCTCCCATTGAAGTTGATGGCAAAGCTCACATGGAGTTCAGCAAAGTGGGACTAAATCTATACATTGTTTTTCCCAGAACAACTTTGCAATAACCAGTGGATTTGCAAACTCCTCACTCTGACGCACTGAAATAATTTGGGACTTTCATTCCATTTTGCTTTAATTGGACTTATACTACATCTGAGTCTTCCTAAGTGGGTTGCTATGCCTAAAATATGTGCAGGCATGTTTGCACTCTCTGAGGGAACATGGAGGTTAAACGAGAAGGTGAGGTTATGTTAGCAAGGATATTTTCTTTTTATACTGCTTCCAAAGGCAACCCTGTTTTGGGCTTACCACTCTGCCTTGACTGCTCTGTGCTTCTCCATACCAAATCATGCTGGGATTTGACGATAAAGCACATCCTCTTTCCAAGAGCCAAGCCAGCTCTTGCATCCTAACTCACTGGTGTTCTGGTACCTTAGGCACTTTGTGGTCAAAAGACAGACTGCAAATACAGGTATTAGCCATGGTGATGCTGGAATG
Organism: Loriculus beryllinus; assembly: GCA_039877255.1. Taxonomy (NCBI): domain Eukaryota; kingdom Metazoa; phylum Chordata; class Aves; order Psittaciformes; family Psittacidae; genus Loriculus; species Loriculus beryllinus. The sequence goes on along the minus strand of JBCJKH010009911.1, from coordinate 39,345 downwards.
TCCAAGCCCTCTGTAGGAAGAGAAAAATTTCTGACAGAGCTGCTGTTGCCGACTTGGTTCTCAGTTCCTTTGTTTTTATGTTTCTTGGACTGTGCCAGGTGAGATGATAGCTCTTAGCTCGGAACTAGATGATCTTAAGGTCCTTTCCAACCCTAACTATGATACCAGCACTTTCATGGCCTGATTTGGTTTATACCTTCTATAAAACTTTTCCATCTCTGACCAAGGTATTTCAGATCAGGGTAAAAATGTGAGTAAATCAGAACTGGCATCTATCCCAGACATATCAATTCCCTTAATTCCATTTTTCCTGTGGCTTTTGGACAATCAAAATAGGGAACATTTCCATTGCTATACTTTTATGAAAGTACAATATGTGAATGCCGTATCCTGAGTGCATCTAGTACGTTTCCTTACCTTAGTTGTTACCAACTGCACAGCTTTCTCTGGCAATTATGTGAAATGGAGCACTGCAGTGGAGTAAATCTTTTGGCAGAACTTGGTTCCAGGGAAGATCAAAACCCCCAGTGTGACAGTTAATGAAACAAGGAGAAAGAAGATGGAAGCTATCAGTCCCAGCCAGCCAACACTAACAGAGTCTGAAGGCAACTGGAGGTGCCAAGGTGTCTGCTTGCAAAATTTGGAGAGAACTGTGGGGGTCATAGAGAGAGCTTCACTGAGGCCAGCTTTCCTGGCAAGAAAAGCTGCTTACGATAACAGAGTAGCAGTTGAGACAGCTCATCCCCTCCAAGAGGACACATACTGTCTTTTTTAAGATGCAGAATAAGCTGGCATTATTCTGCATCCCTTGAGCAATGGTACTTTGCCATGGTGCTGACCTGGGTGGAGTACATGGAGCATGGCATGGATCCAGGGGTATAAACTGAATGCACAGTAATTAACAAGGGCAGGACAGCACGAACTGAGCAGTGCAGAGCACCTACTCCACAGGGGGAACAACAAGGTAAAGGAACTGAAAACAAAATGCCACAGTGTGCTACAGAATGAGCCAGAAAGCAGAGCAGAGAGCAAGGGCCTCCTGTGACGAGCTTGTTTATCTCTAAAGCAGTGTTTCTCAGACTGTGATCCATGGGCCTTTGGTGGTCTATAAAACATCCAGTGGTGGCTCACGAAACAATAGTAAACCCTCTGTCCTCCCCTCCAACAGTCACAGAAGCAAGCACGCAAACAAAACGGGGAAATAAAAGCTACTATAGTTTAATTTCCAAATTTTAGTCTTTTGTTTATTTGATTTGCTATATGAAAAATATACAAGATTGTCTTTGGATTTTTTTTTTTTCCTGAAAAAAGGCTAATCCTTGGACTTGAGAAGTTTAAGAAATGTGTCTCTGAATGTGCTATTTTTGGAGCCAATTACAACAGCATTGAAATGTTGAAAGATTCCTTTTGTTTGTTGAAAGATTAGGCTGAAGCCCGTCGGTCTATAAAAGAATAATAAACCCTAGTGGGATAAAATACTTCATTGCAATGAGGATACAAAAGCCACCTCAGAGTGGTATGTGGGCTGGATGGAGGCACAGGGCTGTATGAGCTGGCACTGGTAATTGCTAGAGCTATCAGTGTCCATAAAAAAAGAAGACTGTGAGCTCTCATTTTATTCAAGTCATACAATCTCATCCTCCAATTCCTTCCATCATCTAGAGTTTATTTGGTAGCATTTGCAAAATGGTGCAACAATTTACACAGTGTTCCCAGTCCCTATTATTATCCTTCAGTCTTGTACAATCCACTCTGAAATGAGTTGTTAAAATGGAAGGATTGGCAAATTCATGTCTCGTGAAATCTGGGAGTGAAAACAAGCTGACCTTTTCTTCCTTGCCAGTATTGTCATCTGGAATGTTCCTGGTTAGGGGACCAGGCACTGCACATCTTGCAACTGTGTGGAGTTTGCTTTTCAGATAATCCCACTTTGACAATAGTTTCGGGGTTATTTGTAAACCACCTTGAGCTTCCTCAGTTATGAGGATTTATGTAGCTTTGCCTGCATCTGATGTTGTGCAAGTGAGGTGCAAGTGCAGTTTACTGGATTGGATGGCTGAGCTGAAGACCTTTCTAAGTAGGTTCAAAGAGAAGTTCAAGGTGCAGAGGTTACGTGAGAGAACAAAACTGCATGTAAAGACTTCATCTTGTCTGCTTGAAACAGCATAAAATCAGCAGCAGGAAAGCAAAAAGCACTTCAGTGCAAGGGGTGGAGATGTGTGACATGAACAGCAGGTGACAACAGTATCACGCGTTATGGGCTGACAGCCACATGTCTCTGCCCTCACAAGGAGCAAGAATTTCACAGCTGGTGAATCAGTAAAGGTGCTGCACTCAGGCATTCGCCTGAGGTTTGATGGGCATCAGTGGGTCATGTCCAACAATCCCAATCACACTGTTGTCTTTGGAAGTTTTTCCCAGCCCTTCCCTTTGCAAGCTGAGTACTGATCCTGCCACCACATCCCATTCTCCTGGGGTGCTGTATTACCTGTCATACTGGCATGTGAATGAAGCACTAACGGAGCCTGATAAAAATCACATGGTGCCTTTTGCCGTTGTCTTAGCCAAGTTTCAGTGTGATTAATCACACTGTTCCTGCCTGAAGTTCCTCTCATTCACCACGATTTTAATTCATTTCATTTCTGACTGGTGTGTTATGTTGAGCAGCACTGTTCTCATCTGTTAAATACTTGTTTCATGCCAGAAAATGCCCCTTCTCCATAGCAAATGAGGTGATTCCCCTGTGTCTCTTATTTCTTCCCAGAACCATGGTGAGGATTAATAAGTAAGCATTTGCAAACCACTTTGTGATCCTCTGAGTAAAGGGTCTACACAAGGGTGAAATGTTGCTGACCTTGTGCTCGTGACCAGGTCAGACTGCAACTGTGCACGCCTTTTGGGCTGTAAGGGTGTACAGTGTGTCATGAGCACAGAAAAGGGAAGCTGTCTTCATTCCTCAACCATGACCCAAACCAGAATTATCTCACATATCCTTGGCATCAAAGCTTGGCTTGGCATGCCAATGGGGATGAATTTCAGGATGCGTGACAGACAGCTGGGGTCAATTCGTGTTATAAAACCAGTCTCAGTGGGGTTTGCAAAGTGGAAGGAAATCCACCTGCCCTTGGTGCCATGAGTGAAGCCTTTGGGAAATATGGGAGGCAAAAGAAGAACTCCAAACAAACTGATTTCTATCCCAGGTATTTCCAGCAGAAATGGAAAACAAACCTAATCAGAAAGATCCCACAAACTAAAAAAAAAACTAATGTGCTGCAAGCATGACTGGCTCCTACTCACATGGTGCCCCTGTCTTTTGTTGGGTTAAGTTCATCAGGCTTGAACTGAGTCGACAACATCCACTTGGGAAGCAGTGTAGACCCCTGGGCAGGGTTAAGATCAGGGGACTGCTGGCTCCCAGCACCAAGAGCTGCCCTGAGCAGAGTTGCTCCCTGGGCTTGTGCATCTGCTCCTGGACCGCTCTGGAGTTGCTGCCAGGAGGGCAGCCCAGAAGGGGATACATCCCTGTGTCTGTGTGACTCGAGTAACTCTTGGCCAGACCCATAGGAAGCTCTGACTCCTTCCCTGATGAGCTTAGGGTTGGAATAATAATGATTCAACATGCCCAATCCACACTTACTAACTTGGTTAAATTTTGAAACTCAGCCTACCCTTTGCACTGAAGCAAAGCTATAAAAACAAGTGGGTCTGTGAAATCAATGAAGCCAGCTTTTCCTATGTCTACCTGCTGGTGTTTAATGCAAGTGAGGTTATTCTTCATCCCTTAACATGGGCCCCTAGTTTGGATCTCTTTCCCTCACTTGGTATTTTTTTGTCATTAATTTACTGCTTCTGAGATGTCTGCCCGTTTGACCCAATGGGTTTCAAAACTTACCAACCAATTCAGATCTGATTAGGAAACCCAGGAAGAGGGTTAGAGCATCAGTGGTGTTTCTGTAGGAAACTGGCCTGAAAACCCATCCAGCCCCTTACCACCTTCCCAGTTTCAGCTTTGTTTTGGCTCAGCATTGAAGCCCCTTGGTGAGCAGCAGCTCCCATGAGCAGCAGAGACCATCTCCACCATGTACAGCCATCACGAGCTTCCAGAGAGCCCAGCACGGTTCTGCTAGCTCCAGCCAGCTCAGCATTTGCTCCAGCTGTCCAGTATTGCATGGCTGTATTGGGCAGCCGTTCCCACCTTCCCTTTTCTCACCACCAAGCTGATGATGAACCTGGGCTAAGCAGGTGATGTTCGGATGGCTGAAGTTTTTTGAACGCGTCCTGTTTTCATCAGGTTGCATGAATGGTGCTCGAGGGGCAGCACTAGGAATCACTTGTCTAATTCTTACCTGTCAGATTTAGAGGATTTGGGATTTCAAAGTGGTCTGATGAATAAGAGCAGATTGTAACTTCAGGCCCCCCCTCCTCCCAGTGCCAGCTCAGCACAAAAGCATATGAAAACACGCATGCACACACAAACCCTGAGACGCAAAGATGGGGCTGTCAGATGGACCCTCTTGATGACAGCAAAGCACAGGCCTCCATGGGTGACAGAGTCAGTCATTTTGGTACAGAAGAGAAGTGGTGAGAGAGATGACTCAGACCCTTTGCTGGGGGGTGGGAAATCAGGGAGGAAATCAGGGGTTTCCAGGGCTCGAATTAATTCCAGGGAGGGGGGATTTCATGGAAGGAGGAGAGGTCAGTTATGCTGGATAATGCCTTGGCTTCAACTTTTCTAGGAAGCTGCAGCCCAGAAGACATCTCATCCCTGCCAACAAGGGCCAGTACAATGACACCCTTCCCCCAGGCCTCCACCCTCTGTAATGCAATAACTGAAAAGGAAGATTATTTTTTTCTGTGCCCTGCATTAACACTGCAGCTGCTGGAGCAGTGTTTGTGTGCAGGATCCGTGCTGCCGTGGCACACTGACAGCTTTGTAGGTGAATGTGCCTGTTGCTTCAACTCTGCTCCCTGCTCCGTAGTTGCAGGGTTGAGTGAATAGGGCAGTGCTCTGTTGGCCTCCAAAAACCACTGCTGTGCTGGAGGCAGCAGCAAAGGGTGGGAGCTGACTCTCCGCAACTCACATCGCTGTTCCCTTAGCTCATAGCTGCTGAGCTCTGAGCTTGCACAGAAAGGCCTCTGCCTTTTCCACTGTGTTTCTTCCTCCCCTGTTGCCTTCCATGTCCTTTTTATCACTGCAGTGGGTCCCAGCTGCATGGATCAGGCTGTGAATCTGCTCAGAATTAAAACCACCCCATAGCTGCAGCTTATCCCTTGGCAGAGACAGACCTGTGGGGCAGTGAAGTTTGAGTTTCTGTCTACTGGGACTTCCAAAGATAGGAGCCAAGCCCAGCTCCCAGTAACCAGCCATGGGCTCCCAACAGATGATGGAAAATCCACCCCCAGGGTGTGCAGCCTGGCAGGGGGCTCTCTGGAGAAGCCCACTCTTCTCCTGTCTGGGGGAAGGCTGTGGACAGCCAGGGGAGAAGATGCCTTTTGGGCAGCAGGGAAGCATCACTCAGTGACGCCATGTGTCTTGAAATTCTCCACTATATCCTGGCACTCTTTTTAGGGAGCCTAGAAGAGGTGTGTGGCTGGGAGGCTGCTACTCTCCTTCCTTCAAAGAGCAGCTGTGCTTGCTAGTCCCCATGTTTCATTTCCAAGCGAGCTCCTCCACAGGATGCTCTCTGGGCATGTGAAAATAACCTAAAGCCTGTAGCTATGGCAAAGCACAACATGACTACTGTGCAAGCCCTGCACAAAGAAATTAGTTTCATCCCTGACCACTACCCCTGCAGAGAGCTCCTCAAAAACATTGCTGGGTTTGCACCAATGCCTCCAAGGCAAAGCTGCTGCAATTGTTAACCCTGTGCCCAGAGGACCCGGGGCACCAGCTGCACAGCCCAAGTGCTGCCAATTTCTTTGTGTGCCACCCATCACACTGGAGGAACAGGCAATAATGCCATTGTGGATATCCCTGGTGTGTCACAGCCACTGAGACTCGTTCCATGTGGCTTCTTGGGTCCCACTGTGAGACAGGCAAGGGTGGGAGCTAGCTCTGCAGCTGCTTGAGGCAAGTGATGCTACTTTCATCATCAAAGCAGGACCCCTGGCAGCATGTGTGGGGATAAGCATCAGATCCTCTGTTTGGACCAGAAGTTTTGAGGCCTCCCAGCTCCACCCCATCACCTTCACCAGCCATGTTTGCCCAAGCTGTGCTACTGCTTCTCAAAAATGAAGCAGGGTGGCTGTAGGTTTCCTGGGCACAGCCACCAAGATGCGGGAGGCAATAAGAGGCCTGTCCCCCATCTCCAAGCAGGAGGAAGCAGCGGTGCGAAAGGGTTAAGCCTATTGTTGATTGTCACATGGTGCTGGGAATGCAAAGGGAGCGAGAGGCTAGGGAGCCCAGAGCAGCAGCACATCTTGACTGCACATGTGGCCTCTACCACAAACACTTCAAAGTGCTTCCCTCAGACTGACGGAACAGCCTGACGCCGACTGTAAATGCCCTTGACACGCAGAGTGGAAAATATCAAACGCTTCAGCATTTCCCCCCGAAACGCAGCCTGTTTTCGCTGGGGAAAGCCTTAATGAACCTGCGAGGGAGAGGAGGAGGGAGGACAGGAGGTGCTACGGGTGGTTCTCATTTAGCCCATGTATGGGTATGCGCCAGCCTGGGCAACTGGACTTAATCTGAGGCAAATCCAAGTGCTTCAGGACATTTTAAGAGAGGCTGGGACATCAGCTCCAGGCGGCTCTGTGTCAAGACCCCACCACACCTTCCTCCCTTACCACTGCCTGGCCCAAACTGTGCCAGCAGGAACAAAAAGGTTTCCAAGCTGGAGGTTTCTCCCTTTCCTCAAGGGAACCCCATCCTCTCCCATCCCTGTGCTGCCTCTGCTCCACCATCCCCAGCCCTGAAATATTCACCCTGACCAGGTGCTTGTGTGACACTGAAATCCTCTCTAAACCTGGCACAGAGCAAACACTGGAGGAAACCTCATTGTGGCCTCATCCCTTTCCTGGGGCTGTGAGATAGGGCAGACCTCTCATCTGCTCTCAGCAGCAAAAGCCTCTCCTGGGACACAGTCTTGTTCCAGTAAGGACAAAAGCCTTGAGGATTGCAAGGATGTATCTTTGTCACTGGTAATATCAAAGATTCACTGCAGTCCCTCTGCCATAACCATGCCTGGGGGCAGTGTCTGCTCCCAGTTACCCTGGACATTCCAGGACATGCACTTCTGGTTGGGGATACTCATGGCAGTGTTTTATCTCATACCTGCTTGTTGGGTGATGCCTGCCAAGTTCACTGCTCTGTGTTGGGGCAGGCGGGCAGCCTCCAGCCATGAGAACAAACTCCATGTCCATCCCACAAGACATGACCCCCATCTTGTGATAGCCTCGTGGTTGCATGAGGAACACACAACAGTGTTGCCCACAGGCTGTGCCTTCTCCTGGCCAAGTAAGGAGAGGGGCAGAGAGCTTGGCGCAAAGTAGGCATGGCCAGGTAGGCCACCCCTGTTGGGCGTCTCTCCATCCCACACTTGCATGGCCTCGAGATGCAAACATGATGTTGACAGTCTAACTGCAGCAAGACAGGGCATGACCCATCTCAGCTGGTGGCTCTGGCTCCTGTGGCTGCATAGATGTCATTAGCCAAGCAGTGCAAGGGAGCAGGGGAACATGCCCAAAGCTTTGAGGCCATTTCCCCGAGATGAGGGATGAGCAGGGACTCTGATCCAGGGAGAAACACCATGTCCTCCCTGCTGCATGGAAACCTGTGGGCAGAAGCCAAGGCACTGCCTGTGCTGGTTTGTGGGGAAGACGTGAGGTACTGAAGTGTGGTTCTGGGGGCTGAACCAGCATCAGAAAGACACTGTCTCAGATTGCCCCTTTAGAGAGTGACCCAGCAAACTCAAGGGGAGTATGAGCCTGATTAATGGCCAATGGAGCAAATGTATGCATGCGGACACAGATCTTCTGCTCAGCCAGATGCAAAAGAGGGGACAGAAAGATGATGGGCCCGTGTTCTGTCTTCTTGGCTCCAATGCAACACACATTACTGAGAGGCTGAACAGGGCTCTGATGACTGTAGGCAGGGATCCATTGGTTATGACACATTTGGCATGAACAAAATTACCTCATAAAATACTGCTCAGATCAGCAAGAACTTGGGGGATCTCAAGAGGGAATTGAAGGAGAGGAAAGTTCAGACGAGCGGTGGCAAGTTCCCTCCTTGCATTTTGGAAGCAAAAGCAGTCAGGGCGGGAGACCACCAATGGGCAAAAAGTGTAAAATGGAAGTAAAATGAAGGTGTTTCAGGTCACGGAGCATCAGGTCCGCTTCCTGAGGGGGCATATGAGCTGGACCACCTCCATCTGTCTGGGAGGGCAACATATTCTGTATAACCAATGAGGTAGAGCAGTTAAAAGGTCTTTAATGGAACATCTTTGGGGAACAGTATTAAGAAGGTAAACAGAAGACGTAGGCGCCACCATAAACTGCTGAGTCCTGGCAGCAAAAATGTTAAAAAGCAAACCCAGAAGCCTATTCAGTAAACAACAGGAGGTAGAAATAGCCCCTGATGGCAAAAAAAAAGAATGGCTTGGGATTTCTGAAGCCTCATAGGAGGGTTTAGCCACACATTGGTCATACCCTCGGTTTGCAAAATATGTGACTACCTTCTTAAGCGTTGACTTTTTGGAAGGGCAGGAGACGGAGTGCCCACTCTGATAGATCACAGGAGGATGAGCTGAGGATGAGCTCAGCTCAGCCACTGTGCTGTCAGCCTTCTGACTGCAACGCATGCTGGGGAGCATGAGGGGATGGTGCCCTAGATGGTGGGCACCTGCTCCAGGGGAGCGGCATTCAGGGTGTTAAGGGAGGTTGGGTCCAACAGTGGTGAGGCCTTGGGGTGCTGCCGCAGCCAGCAGGGGTTTGCAGGCTGGCACAGCTGAGGTCCTCCTGTGCTGGTCCCTGTGCTGACAGATAAAGATGGATTGATCGCTGAGTTGCAGATTGATGTCCGCTGTCAGCTGGTGGCCTGCCTCGCCAGCCAGGGAACGGAAGAAGACTCCATGCCCAGTCCTTTAAAGGCTTTTTGCCTGAGGATATGATTTATTGTTAGAAAACAAAGGATGTTTAAGAAAAAAGCCAACACAAAATAAAACATCTCAATTGATGAAAGCTGTCTTTGGTCCCCAATGGCTTTTCCCCCCTCTTCTTGAGCCTGGGAGCAAAGGAGGGATACATCTCTCTCTCTCCCCACCCCCATAACCCAAAACCAGCTTCTTCTGACTTTTGGTATGCAACTCTCTGGTCTCATGAAGGGCAAGGACTTCATAACCTATCCCCAGGCTGTCTCCCTGCCAGTGAGCATGACACTATGTGCAAACACAGAAGAGCTCTGGCGAGTGCTATTTATATGTGATAAGAGACCATATTTTTAAAAGCACAGAGGTGCCCAGCTCTAGCCCCTGATTCTGGAAAAAGAGCAACTTCCTTGGGCTGAAAATAATTAGGAGTAAAATGAAGAAGTAGAAGGAATTATATAAACAAAATTGAATGGATGATAATCAGGGAGTGTTTAAGGCTATCTTCTGAGATGCTGTAAGGTAATTGTGATCCTGGAAGCCTGAACGCTGTTTTGCATAAGCAAGCCCAGCTAAGAGAGGAGGTGGAAGCAATCATATTGTAGGTTTAGCATACATACATATTAGATAAATTGCACCATAGGTGTAAATATGTGGCACTGATGGCACTGATGTGGGTGCATGTTAGTGGCAAATAAAAAAAGAGAAATCTGATAGCAGTGAAAAGAAATTGGTTAGAACATGATGATACCCGGGAGGAGAAGCTAAAAGCAGGAGTGAAGCTAAAAGCAGGAGTGAAAGATCTGTGGCCACGAGGGCTAATGATATTAAGGTATTGTTTAAATGTATCAAGAAAAGCCAAATCCTATAATGATATCATAGACAATAATTGGAAAATATTCATCTTGTGAGTAGAAGAGACAAAGTTATTTGTTCAACATTTATTTTTTTCTTTGAAAGGAAGTAGGATGACACATTCATACTTTACGGAGATAATAAAACACTTTATATTCTACCAGTGACGAAGCTGAATGTTGAACAGCAGTGATTAAAGTTAGACATTCTGCAGAATCAGATAAGTTGCATCAAAGGATAAACAAATTGGCCTGAGAGCTCTCTGAACCATTACTGTTGCTTTTTAAACAAATCTGGGAACTCTGAGGAAGTTCCAGAAGACTGGGGGGAAAATCTAACACTGGGCTAATAATGCAGTAAATACAATGAGCCATGAAAACAAGCGATGTTTGGCAGGACGTGGATCCAGAAAGACTGATTGAAAAAAAGTCTTTATGGAACACAGTCCATGTGGACTCACAGTATGTCACGTAATTAATGTCAATCAGCTGCAGTTTGCAGAAAATAGAGCCTTTTTACTGGTTGTGATGGGGTAACAACCTTAAGTGACAAGGTGGCATCATCCACTTAGGTTTTTTCCTGGTACTTGGCTTACATCTTCAAGGTGTCCCAATAAAAAAAGAAAAAATATTATTCCTGTATGATACCAATGCAGTTGGGTTTTATGGCTCTAAAAACAAGTCAGTTGGAAATTTGGAGATGTTGTCTGGTGGGGTAGTTCCTTATGGGACCTTACAAGGCTCTGATTAATTAGAGGGATTGATCACTGCTGGAGAAATGGGCAGACAGGTCACCTGAGCTCTGTCTATGCTAACCAGTGCTTGTGTCTTGGTCTCCAGACCCTGCAGGGTAGGGGGCTATTGAGATGCACCAGCATTCCCATCTGGGTTTCTGTTGTCTGCAAACTGAAGCTCTGGAGTTGTTGGTACGTACCCAATCTGGAGTTGGTACACAGCCAAAGCATGCCTCCAGATCTGAGATTTGGGAAGCATTCTGGGATAACCTCATCTAGGCACAGCTTGGGTTCCTTGGCCAGAAGGACTCCCCTCAAATGTACGTGTCTTAACCCAGCTGCATGCGGGGTCTTCTGCAGCTTGTGGGTTTGACCACCTGGCACCACAGCAAATCTGTTAAGATCCTCAGAGCAACACAGCTCCCTCCAACCTCTCAGGCTTGTGAACAACGAGATCTACCAGCCAGAGCAAAAGTGCGTGTGATAGTAAGCACTGTGCATCCTTCCCAGAACTGCCCCACAGTTCAAAACCAGCTGTTCCCAGTCATACCCATTTATTCTTTCAAGCTGTGATAAAGATCATCTCTATTGCAGTGTGTGTGACAGTCTGTCTATTCTCTTCAGCCAAGTTTCCACAACAGCGGTATTTACAATCAAACGCTTGAACCCAGAAGTATAAGCTGAAATGCCGGAACAAATGTTTTGGGAAGCAGAAAGCCCAATTATTCTAGCTATGTTGTTTTCAACTTACTATTTGAGGGGTTTTCTTGAGACCTAAATGACCCTGGAGGGCATGGAGAAGGTCAGGCTAGGAAGCAGCTCAGGTTTTACACAGTGCCTTTGAGCCTGGGAGCTTTCAGCAGTTTGATACTATAGGAAGACCACTCCATGCATGACTGGAGCACACCCCCCCACCCTTAGGAGCAAATGCAAGTGGAAAGCTGGGTAGGCAGATTGTAACTAATCCAGGACAGCATCTCCCTGGGGGTGACCCCCTTTCCATGGGGAATGGCCTGGCCTGGAGCACTGTCATTTGTGGGAGCTAGTGGCCATGACCATCTGGCTCGGTGATGCATTCAGGGGGTCAGCAGGACATGAAACCGAATTCATTTTCTCCGGGTGAGCTGTGTGCTCCATAACTCAGGTATGTGAACGACCACATGTTTGGCTGAAAAATGATTGTCCTCAGGAAGGAAACAGGCCTATCATGCTAAGGGATGGGAACAACTCAAAGCATGACATGCAGAAATGACACCTCAGGGCTTCAAATTTGTTCCCCGTCAATGCAGAGGAAGAAAACTGACCTAGACGCTGTTAAGGTTGACAGGTCTTAAATTTAGTCTGCTCTAAAGGCAAGATGTGACCTGTTCCTCTGTGCTGTAAGGCTGCAGCTGTTTTACCCATTGGCCACCTCACAACCTCTCCAGCAGAGCAGAGGACTATTCCTTTCTGTACACTGACTATCAAATATGGACTGCAGCTAGGACCATCTGGACCAAAATCCAGCCCCAAGGAAGGGGCTGTTGCCTGAGGATACCATCTCTTTCTGGGACCTGGCTGCTCTCTGCTGAGCAGGACGCTCTCTCCAGAGCTGAAGTTTTCCTGCACAGCAATTGCCAAGGTATGCCAAAGCATCTCCATTCACTACTAAGCCCTTTGGAAGAGGTCAGGTGGAGACTGGCTTTTTCAGAGCCCTCACTCCCTCCCATGCTCAGCCTTCCTCAAGCAGGCACATTTTTCCTGAAGCCCCAAGCTGGTTTTTTTGGGTTGGTTTGTCTGCTGTTACTGCTTTTCCCTTTTTCTCCCTCTCTGTCATATATTTCCTGGCAATTCTAATTTTGGACCCTGGTTTCTGCAGCTGAAAGTGGGCTCTTGATCTGTTCAGAGCCATGCCAGGCGGTTTGACCCCCACAGACCTGGGAGGCTTTTGCTTTTGCTGGTGATCCATATGATGCTTAGGGATCTGTGGGTACAAAACCTTGCTGATGGTCCCTCAGCAGCCTGAGGTTACTGCAGGCATGAAGGTTACCTGGATTATACTTCAGCTGCAGCTGCTGGAATAACCATGGGGGTTTTTTGTTTTACGAGCAGAGCCAAAGCCCTGGAGAAGAAAAGGTTCTGCCAAGCCAGCAGAACACATCCATCTTCCCAGTGAAGCAAATAAAAACAGTCTTCAAGTTAATCGATCTGCCCCAAACAAAGCGTTTTGGTTTGGCCTTCCTCACGTCCCTGTTTCCTTGTCTGTTCTGTTGTTGCAATAGTTTGGATCTAGGATCTGCTGGAATCAACCCAAAGCTACTGAGGGGTCCAGTCCACTTGAATTAGTACTTCCCAGCAGAAAAAATCTGTATCTGAGAACTTGCATGTGCTTTTAGGTTCACTAATTTCCCCTATCACAAATACTCTCCTTTAACCTTGGTCCAAATACTGAGCTCTGCAGGGCCTTTGTTTGTTTGCGTAAGATTCTTTTCTCTTTCAGGACTGATTGTTCATCAAAGCAACGACTATATTTAAGCCATACCCTGTGTTTATGCAGTTGGCCATGGTGTTGTTGTGAAACCACTGATTGAGGCCCATTAGAAGATGGAGAGCACTCAGTGCAGATGGACTTTGTGCATCATCCATCTACCAAACTCCAACCAGCCTCTGCTGTTTCAGAGTCTTGTGATCTGACTGACTTCGGGCGCTGTCACGAGGATGGAGAAAGGCCCATATTCTCACTCAAAGGACACTTCTTGCCAAGCCTGGAGGCAGTGCTGCTTCTCAGTAAAATGGTTGTAATAATATTTTAACATGGGCAAAAGAAAAAATAAAGAAAAAAAAGACCTCCCTAAACCTTGTTCAAAGGGCTGGTGGAAATGGAGTCATGGAATCTTTTGAAAAATACAAAACAAAACACAGCCTGAGGCAGAAACCCAGCATGGAAAATTGGAGCTCAGTTAAAGTCTGGCAAAATTTTAAGTGGAGAAACTTCTATTCTCTTCTATTCCATTCCAATACTGAAAGTTCCTTGATGTCTTCTCTCGGCTGGAGTAGGTACATGATGGGTACTCACCTTGGTGCGCTACTAGAAGGCGTTTGCATTCATCATGGGGATGATGCAAGAGTACTGGAGAACAGAAGAGTGTGAGATGTTCACCAAAGGTTGGAGGCCTTGTGTAAGAAGCAGGAAATCAAGAAATAGCAAATCCCAGCCCTGGTTCAGCCACTGACCTCAAGGTACCACGGGAAATGTCATAATTCACCTTTCTGTCTTCCCTCCTAACTGTCCTTTGGGCATGAGCTAAGCAAAGGACATTCCTACGTTCCTGGGGCTGGTTTGCAGAGCTAGTGGGCAGATGGGGTGAGAGGGGGCTTCAAACATGTCCACCGCCCCATATGCCTCTGTGTCGCCTTGCAAACAATGCACCCCATCCACTAACACATCAAGAAGGGAGAGTGGGGGCAAAACATACTGTGTAAGGGTAGTGACAGAAGGGATCTGCTTAGTAAAGCCAGGAGGAAATGTGGTTTATATCTGTAGGGACATGGGGGGACCAAGTAATATTCCTTGCCCAGACAGGATCTCTGTCCAGGCATCACCATGTGCCCACAGTGAGTGGAGAGGGCTGTGAGCTGTGCAGTGCTGGCACAGGCAGGACAGCCTGCATGTCCCAGGCCAGCCTGGCCACTTCCTTCTTTCTCCATCTGGGACATCCCCTGCTAGTGACTCAGAGACCCACAGGAATGCATGTCTGAGCGGTTTCCCCTCAGCCATCTGGGAAGTGTCCTCTTCCTGGGATACGGCCTCATCCTCGTGAGGCCGAAGTCTGTCCCTTCCTCCATCATTGGTGCAGCTATGCTTCAGGCACATCTACACATGACCTCTCTCTGCTTGCTGTCCCCGTGGCTGCATCCAGAGCTCCTGGGTCGTCTTGCATGGACTCAGTCACATCTGGACTGCTCCATCACCATGATGAAATGAGACTTCTCTCACTCTTCCAAACCTGAGGGAATCAGTCATGGGAGAAGGTGAGGGAGAAACTGCCACAGGATATCCCAACTCTCAAGAAGCAATGGGACCCTCAAACTGCCTCAAATGGAGAAAGTGGGACAACAGGGAAGGCATGGTTTTTGTTGATTAATGCACAAATAGGTCAGAGAAATTGGTGAGCAGATCAATCTGTTGCTGCAAGGGGCCAAAATGAACCCAGCTAGGGTTCATACAAAACTTGATGGATGCCATTTCTTATACCATTTGGGTTCGTGTCTCATGTTCAGATGAAGCTGAATCGGAGCTAGCACGTTGCCATTTGAGCAAATGCTGTGGCATATGAAGATGAAAACAAACTATGAGTCTCCTGTCTGTTCAGGCACTGGGAACACCAAGGATTTTTTCGGGGTGGAGGAGGGGGAGAGAAGTTAGGAATAGGAGCCTTACTTGCAGTCTTGCCTTTTTTTAGGTACCAAGGTCCAGCTCCATGTAGATATGTTGAAAGTTCATCTCGTGTGGGAGCTTTAATGGACTCTTAGTTCTGGAATGAGCTCCTGCTTCATCTTTTATTTTTTGTTTCCTTAGGACATGTATTGAGCATTGTGCTGACCAGGGAACACCCAGCCAGGAGGACTAGGACCTTTCTTGGTCCTTTCTTAAAAAGACCTATCATTTAGTCTCAGGTGCTCCCTGAATGCTGCCTGCTGGTATGAAGACAGTGGAGTTTGACTGCAGACATACCAGAAGTGGTGTGTTGTACCTGGTCTGGACGGAAAGGGGACAGACTGCCAGCTAGAATGCCTGGACAGACACACTGCGGTTAAAGTAGTCTTGATTTTTAGATGGCAACAGTATTAAATGTGTGTAAAGCAGACAGACTGGTGCTGAAGTACTTACTGGGAACATTAATAAACCATGGACCACCCTTCCTCATCATATGATGTGGTTCTGTCTATAGGCAAGATATGTAAAAACAATTTAAAATTAATTTAGCTTTTAAACCTTTTAAAAACATATAAAAACCCCAACCTTTTGATATAGGATTGGACTGTTTTTCCAAGTGGGAAAATGTTCACATCAGGATTGATTTAATTTTTTTTTCCCCTTTTAAATCATAAACAGTCCTGGTACAAGAAACAGTAGCTGTTATTGATTAAAAGTTCATTTGCCTTGTCTTTGCTGATGATTGATATTTGGGAAGGAGGGATAGAAGAAGGGAAGGGTGTTGTGCTTTGGAGAGAAAAAGGAAATTTGTCACATGTTACCTGCATCTTAGAATAATGTTAGTGTTGGAAGGTGTACGGGTTGGTTTAAGGTTCAGTAGATCCTGGTCCTCTTTGCGTGTGTGCATGTGTTTGAATGTGTCGGACACGCCCTCTTTAAATAGCAGTGTGATGCAGGAGGGGAGCAAGGCAATTGCATTTCCAAATGGGATTTTTATGGCCCGTTGAAGGAAGGCAGCTACCCACTGAATAACACCGCACACTTTCCAGTGGCAGATTGTTAAATGCTTCCTTTCGTGAGCACATGTGCCACGCTGCTGAGCAGGCAGTGAGCACAGGAGGTGCCACAGCACCACAGGATGCTCAGGAGCTGGCAGGTTCACTCTGACACCTCCGCATCTTTATTGGGCCCAAAACCCCAAACTGGTGCATGAGAAACTGCAAGCTGGGGGTGCAGGATACAGCCACTGAATTGCCTGGTTGTGAGCTGGGGCTGAGACAGGCTGTGGAGGGGGGACTCTGTAACCGGTTCTTTGCTCCAGGGATGGCGGGCATGGGTGCACCCACTGTCCCGGGTGCTGCTCTGCATGTGATAAGCTGGTAGCACACAGGTTTTATAATTTATGACCTTCCGGAAATCTCTGGTTTCAGACAATTTACATGGAAACCACACCAGGATGCTGGAGGTGGAAGACCAATTCACTCTAGGGCCTTCAAAGGACTTAGACTCAATGGGGCGTAAAAGGCATTTCTTGGTCAAAACATTTTCCATACAAAAAGGGTGGATTCAGAGAAGGTGAAATTCTGTGAATTCATCTCCATTCCCCAAATTGTTGAATAGAGGAAGAGGGCAAAAAGGGAAACGCTTTGTTTAGACTTTTTCAAAGCAGAATGTTTCTGAGGTTTTTTTTCTTGGCCCAGTCTTTGGTTTCAGGACCTCCTTCAGTTTCAATAAAAAAATAAAATTCTTAAAAAAATATTTAAAACATCTGTCAAAACAGCAACTTCTCAGTAGAACCAAAATCTGCTTTTTCCAAGACTTTGTAATTTGCTGAAAATATTTGTGGCAATTTTTCTTCCCAGCCCATTCTCAGTGCAAAATGGTTGTGAACTGACAGGGCATGAGCATGACATGATTTGCAGAGCTCTTGGGTGCCTTTTCCCAGCACTTCTCAGAAGGTCCCTCAATGTGTGAAGAAACTGTGGCAAAAAACCAACAGATTTCCCAATAAAGGAGCACCAGGATGTGTCATGTACTTTCAGACTGATTTACTGATTATAAATGGAGATGTGGTATAATGGGAAGGTGGGACTTGTATCCATCAGCTTGACTTGCTTAGAAGTTGAAGACTTCATAGAGATGTTGCTGTCTAGAGTGCCTCTACCCACCCTGGGATTTGCATTTAAGGGTGATGGGGTGGCTTGCTGCTCTCTTCCATTGCACCAGGGAGCAGATCCCTGGGGCAGGGGGAGAGTGTAATATTTGAGGAGATGGCCCTGGGATGACTCTGTCATGCATTGTCCACCTAATGTACCCTGTATTTACACTGATTCACGCCTTCACACAACAGAAATTGACTGTGCACTCATTACAAACAGTGAATAGTTCAGAGGGAGGCTTTCACCTAAACAGATTTCACCTAAATCTTAGCCTTAGGCTAAGGTAACTTTGACTTGAGCTGATTCATTACACATTTTCTAAAAATTATTATGTCCGTAACATAGAGGCATCTGGAATTTTATTACATTTCCCTATGTTTTGGATTGATTTGAAAAGGGAAGACATTCCTCTGTCTGACACGTGTGGATGTTTTCTGGCCTGCTACCTGTGTAGGAGCAGGCTTCTTTACATCCTCCTGATTTTACTGCTGGCTTGCCCATAAACAACATGCCCTGCCTACTATTTGCTTACCCTAGGAACTCCATCCTGTTCTTCTGAAGCAGTTCACAGTGGTGAGAAGCAGAAAGCCATCTGAGCCACAGATCTGGAGCCAGGGTCCTTGCAAGGGTGAGGTCTGCCCCCATTCATCCCAGTGGTATTGGACAACGGGGCAGATCCTCTGCCATTAAATTGGTTATTGACCAGCAACACAGCCATGCTCATTTACAGGAGCAGTTATTTGTGCACATCGTTCACAAGCCTGAACCTCTTCTAGTTTAAATGATGCAAAATCTCAGTCCACAGGGGTGCCGGGTCTGGGATTTTTCAAAGTAAGACAAGTTGGAGCAAAAGAGCTTGGGAAGACCCCTTCCTTCCAGGTCATTAATGACTTGTGTTAATTACCATTAACCCTTTATTTGGCCTGGCATCATCCCCAATGCTTTTCACCCTACAGTGCTAGGATTGCATCCACATTGGAACATCCTTTTGTATCCATGATTGCATCCTTTGCATCTACCTACCCAGCCACCTCCAAAGACAGAGCAAAGCAAGGATCCCACCTGGCAGGGAGGTCTCAGTCCTACAGGCAGGCATGAGACCTGGGCAGGAGTGACAGGGGACAACTGACACAGGCAAGCCACCCTCTTTATAAGGCATCGCCCCATTGCTGCCCTGCACCGAAGGGGCTGGCACTAACCCTGACCTGCTGAGACATCACCCCCTGTCTCCCTCCCATCTCCCTCTCTGGAGGAGATGGAGTTTCAGGCTTTGCAGCACATGCACCCATGCCAAATCTCCTCTCCAATGCAGGCATTCCTAATCATGCATAAATACGGCAGTGGATATAGCTGCCTGTGTTGCTGCAGAGAGAGCCTTTGATCCTGGATTGAGAGCTCATGTTTCAGGTGTTTGGGCAAATCAAAAGTACAAAATAGAAACTCCAAATTGCCTTGTAATTTTTAAGAGGCAGATCAGGAAGATACTGCTCACTGGATGGGGAACAGATGTCTCTCCACCAACTTCACTGCTGTCCAGAGCTGGAAGGCAACATGGCTCCCCTTCCCTGCAAGCAGAAATGGTGGGAATTTGGGGAACATTTCTCAAAGCTTTACGGGTTCTGTCTGGGGAAGGGATAAATCTGTCTCTCTGTTCAAGCACCAGCTTCAGTTCAGAGCTAGCCGTGTCCTCCTGCCCTCTTTCACCTATGTTTTTTGGGACCCACAGCTCATGGGCAGCGTGGTAGACCCTTGCTCCAGAGGCTTATCCAGAGAATCAAATTCACCTGAGAAGTAAATAAACTCTGTGTAAAGCAGGTGAGGTTGGAAACAGGATGGTCACTGAGTCAGGGACCAGAGCGAGGCTGGTGGAGCCACCTAAGGGATGATATAAAAGGGGAAGGAGCAAGGCTTGCTGGATGAGGAGGGCTGTAGCCAGGATCCTCAGGGTGGGGAGTATTTTGCTTAGGGACTATGAGATTTTCAGTGCTTCCCTGTGGGCTTTGCCCTTCTGGAAGAGGATATGGTGTTTAGAGATGCTCTCATTTGAAAGTCCCCTCAACCAGTCAGGGAGGACACAGAAGGGGCACCTCATGGCAGGGGTGATACAACAGTGCCATGAGGATGCATGTATGTGAAGGAGACAGCTGGCTGCATTAGAGGTAAAAAGTGTATGGGGTGATGTGCCTAGACCCTATTACTGGTTAGTGATTGGCTCCTGTGCCAGCAGAGGTGAGACAGCCTGGTGACCGGATGGTGTCCTAGAGCCTTATAAGCCTGAGGCTGGCAGCTGGCTTGGTGCTCCAGCAATCATGGTGCCTGATTCCCTTTGCTTTGGTGCCTTGTCTGGGTCTCCAAACCACTTGAAAGGTGCCAGGGCTGGTGCTCATGGCTGCCTGAGTCAGCAGAGGAGCCTTGAGGTTAGAGCAGAGCCTGTGAGTCACAGCTGCTGGAGCCGCTGGAGCAGCAGCTGGGAGCCAAGATGGTTTTTGACAGAAAGGAGCAAAAACTGCTTTTGGCATTGAGAAAAAAACCTGAGCAGGGTCAGGCCAAGGGGATGGGTGGGGACAGGTCTCTTCACTACCAAAAGCTGATGACCAAAAGAGGTCTCAGTGCCTGGACAGTCCTAGGCTGCCTTGGTGTTGGTGCAGGAAAGGGCTTTCTTCTCCTCTTCCTTACTGCTAGGCTGGTGGATGCATGGGGACCTGTTCCATCCATGAGCCTAGCCCTTCTCCAGGCAGAGTAAGTCAATGTTTTAGAGAGAAATGGGATGTGGGGGAAGATTTTCCAACAGTAGTGGTTGTTTTCTTCCCTTAGAAGCTGTTGTCTGCGTGGTGGGAAACCCAGTTAACCTGACAAGACATGCATTTAATAACCCAGCATAGAGCAGTTGTGCCTGAATGCAGGGACTGGCCTTGCTGGTGCCAGGTCTGATGCTGTGGAGGAGTGTGAAGGTCAGCATGGAGGTGGTTGAGATCTAAGCAGTGGCCAAAGGTCTTCTGTGCTGGGGTTGAATTGTGATGAAGAGAGAAACAGGTCCTAGTACTGGTGTTTGCTCTAGGAGAGCTAGTTACCATCCACACTGGGATCCCTGGATGGCTTTTAAGGGAGTGTTGAGAAGCCAGTAGCAGTTTGTCCCCAAATATCCCTGATTATATCGAAAGGGTTTCAGATTCCTAAGCTAGGCTGGAGAGGAGCACCATCAGCCTTGTACCCAGTGTGGTACACACTGCTTGGTGTGTTGGAGAACTTGGGTCCATCTTGCTGGACCATAGCACAGTCCTCTTCATCACCCTGGGAGGCCTTCTCTGCCTACTGCTCTACAAACTGCCACCCACAAGTGTCATGTTGTCTGCAACCCCCACAGCATGTGATGGATCTACTCATGCTTTGGCCTTCAGCATCCATGATTTATGGTCCGGGCAGGAGGCCTGTCACTAAGAGCACAGCTTGGCCAAGATCCTTCAGCTGGGAGCAGACCGAATGTCTCATCCATGCCGAGTCTGACCTCAAGCTGATGGATGCCAGCTCCAGCACTGTGTTTGTGAGACTTCAGTTCTGTGCTCCCTTAAATCCTCCCGAGCATGGGGAAGGGGTGTGGGATGTGATGGGGCAGCTGCTGTGAATTAGTCCTCTCTGCTAATTTGCCTCTGAGCCCACCTCTTTCCCCCCTCCCTGAAAGGCAAGCTGCAAACCCCTCTGAGTTTATGATCTGTGAGTTCATGCAGCCTCCATTAATTTTATGAGTAGATTTTCCTATATCTACTCTCATATATCAGCCACGGGAGCAGGAGGTGGTGCTGGTGGGGGAGGAGCACGATGTAAGCCCAGTTTGACACACATCACTGCTGGGAAGGAGGGCATGTGAGCATCAGTCCTGCCTCTCCCAGCCTTTCCACCTTCTCCTGATGATGGAGGGAAGCTTTGAGGCTCCCCATGTGTTGTGGTTTAATCCCAGCCGGCAACAAGAACCACCCAGCCACTCACTCATTCCACCCCTTCCTCCCCCCACTCCCAGAGGGATGGAGAGGAGAATCAAAAGAATGTAACTCCCATGGGTTGAGATAAGAACAGTTCAGTAACTAAGGTATAACACAAACCACTGCTGCCACCAATAATAATGATAAGGGAAATAACAAAGGAAGAGAATACAACCACTCACCACCTGCTGACCGATAGCCAGCAGGACCTGAGCAATGATCTGGGCCTTCTGGGTAACTGCCCCCAGTTTACATACTGGGCATGACATGCTGTGGTATGGAATACCCCTTTGGATAGTTTGGGTCAGGTGTCCTGTCTCTGCTTCCTCTCAGCTTCCAGTCCTCCCTGGCAGAGCATGAGACTCAGAAAGTCCTT
The DNA here is from genome assembly GCA_039877255.1 of Loriculus beryllinus. Taxonomy (NCBI): domain Eukaryota; kingdom Metazoa; phylum Chordata; class Aves; order Psittaciformes; family Psittacidae; genus Loriculus; species Loriculus beryllinus. Next base: position 17,739 of record JBCJKH010009911.1, on the reverse strand, counting down.
GGTCAGACTAAACATTACCGAGCAACAACTGAAAACATCAGCGTTATCAGTGTTGTTCTCAGGCTGAGAGTCAAAACCGCAGCACTGCACCAGCTACTGAGAAGGGGAAAAATGACTGCTGCTGCTGAGCCCAGGACACCATGCAGAAGTGAACACTTCTGAAGTCCCTGTGGAAGAAAAGTAGCTTGTTACCTGAGAAGCCCTGGGGAGAGGCAGGTTTGTCCTCTCTGGTGTCCCAACCTACAGGATATAGGACTATGGAAGCCTCCATCCCTGGTCAAATTGGATGAGAAATGGGCACTGACCATAAAGGACTCAGGGAAGCAATGGATCTGGGAGCCCAAAAGGGTCCAAGTCCCAGAGCACAGATTGCTGAGCTAAGCCTCCTCTGAGCAGGGCCAGCTTCTGGCCAGCAGAAGTGGTGTAACTTATCCATGCTGCATTAGTGTGGCTCTAAAAGACTGAAGTATAGTGGGAAGCTGGGATGATGTGTTGTCTGGGTTGTATGCAGGGGGTGTGAGCTCAAGACTGCCCATGAGAGCCAGATGAGTGGCACAGGCTGATTTATCTGACTTGGAAAGCCTCAGGATCCTTCCTCAGTGGATAATGAGAAGGGGCTGGGAAAATGCCCCTTTTCTGCTTTAATTTTCTCAGCCCAGGCAGCGTAGGTGCCTCTGGCATGCAGGGAGAGTTAACCATCCCCAGAGCCCCTGGGGGAAATCGGCTGTATGGGCAGAATGAAAGAGGGATATAAAGTCCCAGACTTCCCTATAAACCTGTGGGGTAATTGGCAACATAGCACTTGCTATGAAACCCAAGAAGGAGCTAAGCCCTCCAACAAGGGAGAGCTTCGGGATGAGGATGCAAAGAGCCTGTTGGAAACCCTAGTTGTATTTCAGATTCATTCTCTTTTGCTCTCCAATGGGGACCAGCAGCTTGTGTGGCTCCAGCCCAGGTGGGACTTGCTCCCCATCCTGGGGAGGAGCAGCTGGGGATGCAGGTGTGGGGACCCCTGATGTGGGTCCTATGCCCTGGGAACTGCCAAAGTGTCCTTGTCTGAAGCTTTGATTCCTCAAGTTACTCCATGTCTGAGCAGGGTAACCCACTAGTAAAAACAGTCTTAAGGTTTTCTGCAGTACTTCATGCTTGATGAGTTGGGGTACAGGGACTGTGTAACCATGGGGCTGCCAGGAGCTTGGGGTGGGCTGGGCTATGCAATGGGGCAGGTTATGGGGCTGCATCCATACAGCAAGGAGAAACCACTTGGCTTTGCTCCATGGTGTTTGCCCATACCAGCTCTGAGGTGGTGGAGAGCCTTCTCCATGCTGCTGGAGCGGAGGATGTGCAGCTGAGACAAAGCCGGCTCTGTCCTGGGGTTACCAGACACTTTTCCAGCAGTGCTTTGTTTCCACTGATTACCAAGGTCACTTTCAGTGACATTTTATGACGATCTGGTCATTCATTTTGAACAAAACTTGACCATTTTTGTTCATTTTGCCAGCGCTTTGTATCCGTTTCCCTGTTGGCAGTGCTTGGGAATTTTATGGCAACTTTGTGTTGAAAGACTTTTGGGATTATATTTTTTTTCCCCAGCATCAATTCAGCAGTGGAAAAATCCCATTTTTCAGCTACCTCTGTGCATTAACTGACAGAGTACCCTCTCCCAAAACAACAGTAACCAGCCCACAAAAATTGTTCTCAAAGAAGCAATCAAAAAGGAAAGAAAAAGGCACTGACCAGGGGCTCTTTTTCTTTCTATATTCTGAGAAAGCATGTGAATTATCCTGCTTCCAATTCTTCCCAGAACATTGTAGTAATGTTACAAATTTAGTCATAAAGCTGCGGTTGAATTATAGTTATCATTGTAAAACAATAATAACTATGCAGATACTTATTATGGTGCATTAAGTTACAGTGATAGTAAATCTGTCATAATAACCATGGCAACTCTCTTAGCCGCACAGTAGGGATCCTGCAATGTTATTGATAAAATCTGCTGAACTCTGCTGTCTTACCCTCCGCAGAGCCGCTGTACCGTTTTATTGGAAATGGTGATTAAATGATGCAAACCATATCTCCCCCAGTAGTCATTTGTTCTCTTCATTTGCATGAAGCCCCAAAGACAAGGCATTAAGTGCTCTGTCATTTGACACATGGGACCAGCAGTAATTGTAGACCCTGGGTGAGACTCGCCTCTCCAGGAGAGGTTTGTAGGATGGGCTCAGGCCAAAAGGAACGGATCAGGGGGTAGGTTTGGCTCCCTGAGTGCTTTTTGCAGGATGGCTAGTGTTTGGCTGCATGGGATTTGTTGCATCTCTACTGTTTGGGTGCTGGGATGGGCTCTGAGGTTGGCTGCTGGCCTTCGGGTGGCTCTGCAGGGGGCTGCTGCCTGCACCTGAAAGCAGGCAAGTCCCCCCAAAAGCAGCGCAAGTGCAAGCACTTGGTCTGGAAAATGATGAGTCCTCCTTCAGGCTGGAGATGGTTAATAGTGCTGGGCTGCTGGGCCAAGGCTTGGGAGTGTGCCTGAGGCAGGTTGGTGGCCACGGGCTGACTCAGGCTGTGGTCAGGCTTGAGTGCCCAGTGTAGAGACTCGCATCATGTGGCTGCTGCTCTGACATGTTTTATTGACCCTGTGTCGTCTCACTTCTGGTCCTGTCCAGCCCCACCACTGCCAGAATAACCCACAAGAAAGGCTGTTCTCATGGATTTCTCCGACTTGTTTGGGATGACTGAAGATCACACTCTTTTGGGTGCCTCTGGGAGCCAAACCACAGCAGCTCATTCCTAGTTTCCACTGACCTCATGCATGTGCAATCTTACACAAACTTGTGGGGCAATGCCAGAGTGGGCACTGGTTTGCCCAGGTAGGGATGTTTGTGAAGGCATCAACAGCTTCCAGCATATCTTAGTCCCATTTGTCCAGACTGTGACAGCTTGAAGAGACCCACCTGCAGTCTCTCCCGCTCTGATCCCTGACAAAGTCTTTATCCTAGAACTGACTTTGAGTTTGTTAACCTGGTTTCCTGAGGACTGTGTGCACCGCTGCTGCTTGAGACTTATTTCATGTGAGCATGGCAGAGGGCTGCAGTTGGCAGAGATGTGGGAGCCATCAAGTTTCTGGGGTGGTGGGAAGCTGCCTTCATGCAGGGCAGGGGGCTTCTGAGCCCAGCTCAGCTATATTATCCACCAGAGAAGCTACATGACTGTACTGGGCTCTGCTTGAGCTGTGGCATTGCTGGTTGTACGCCTGGGGACATGCTGACATGTGCTGGCTGCTATGCCCATGAGTGATGTTGGCTGCCTGGGGCTGAGGATCCAGGGGTGAGGGTGCCCTGGGGAAGAGCCTCCTGCCCGCTCCGTCCTGGCTGCCTGCTGTGCTGAGCTTGATCTTGCTCCCTTGCCCTGTCCTCCTCCCTGCCAGCGCTGCCAAAAATGGGCATGTTTCTCCTTTTGTCATTTTTCCATTGTAATGTTTCATGCTGGTTTAGGAAAAAAAAGGCTAATAATTTATTGCTGTAATAAGGATTTTCTGGCTGAAGAAAAGCCCATTAAGATCTTGCTGAGTATAGGAACCCAAGTTTTTCTGTGAGTGTTTATGTTTTCTAATTACTTACAGATGACTCCAATTGTGTCAGTGTGCAGCTGGGTACCGGATTGTAAGTGCTAGCTGGTTTCTGCCCCATTTGTTTACTGGCTACTCCATGCAAGTCTTGGATGGTCAGAGAGAAAGTCAGAGTTTATTTGGAAAGGAGAGAAGATGCTGGCATGTACCGACCTTACCAAGCAGCAGCAGTCCTATGGGATGCTTTTGGTGTTTGCTCTTGTCTGACCACCCTCTTTGCCCCAGGAAGGGACCCTCCAGGATCTGCTGCTGTCTGAATGCAGCTGGAATAGGTCAGTGAAGTTGCAATGAAAGGAGGCAACCTCAGCTCTTGCCAGGGAGAGAGCTGGCTCTTCTGAGTAACACTCTTTATTTTTAATTAAATTGCTTTATTTTAAAGCAGGGAGGAGGGAGGAAATCCTTGAGGAAAATGCTTTGTTTGCTTCTGGGCTCCAAGTACTCAACCAAACCCACCCTACATTTGCAAATAGTGCTGGTGGGGCATTTTCAGTACTTCAGTAATTTTATTTAAATATGGAGTCAAGGGGAGTGTATCTCAGTGTAAGACTGCTTTCTCCACCCCTACACTGAGGAGTTTCCCAGCCCTACATGAAATCCATCTGGACACCTGGATGTACCAGCAAAGCAAATGCTTTCAGAACAAAGGTATATTAAGGTCACTGGCTTGAGGTGGGAATAGCTCCTGTGGGGCACAGAGATACTCTTCCCATCTGAGCACCACACCTGCCTTTGCTCAGGTGTGGGTAAGTATGGATTCAAGAGGTCAGTGTGGAGGTGGCAGCTGCCAAAGGATGGTCTGGCAGGATGGATGTCAAGTCCTTATTGTTGCTGTTCTGCAGTCAGTGACCATCTTCCTCCAGAGATGCACTGTGCTCTGCTCCCAAAGATCCTCTACAAGTTTTGCTTTTGACTGCTGGGATCTTTTCAGTTTTGTGTAAGGATCTGTGGACAGATTTTATCTTTGTTGCCAATTGGAAATTTATCAGTATAGTTGCACAAACATATGTTTTATAGGTTGTGTTTTAACACTATTAAACAGAAATCTGGTATTTACTGTAAGTTACATTAACTGTTACTAATTACTATTACAACAAATGCTGGCATAATTATTGAAAGAAGGCCATTTTAAATTTCAAGCTCCCTCTATATGCCACTGTGCAATATTATTACTGAACTGAGCAAAGGGACTTCAAGTAACCACTCTTTGATGTATTTGTGTGGCTGAAGGCATCGTAGATTTCATACGTTGCAAAATCTGAGCTCTTATTTAAAAATAACTGGTCTCTCCATGCTGCTAGCTCTTCTCAGTGCCCTCTTTGCTCCTTAACTTGAGCATCAGAAAACCCCCAATAGCCAGTGCAGCTTTCACAGTGCTTGAACTCAGCCAGAGTTGTGTAGGTTTGGGTTTTCTTGGCTGGCCCAAGTCTGCAGACACAGTCTCGATGGTTTTCAGCCCTCGAGACATCTTTCTACTGCACAGCAATGGCATGGAGAGACATGCCACGGACAGGGAATATTGCCACGGAGCATGACGGCCTCATCCTGCCATTGACAAGGGACTGCTTTAAGGTTTGAATCATCCTGCAGGTGAAATGTGTGAATGTGAGGATTGCTATGGTGTGGCGCTTCTCTGTAGTGGTACCCTTGGAGCAGGCCTGATAAGATACTGCTTTCCATCAGGTCTGATGTGGAGGAAGGTCAGGGAAGCTGGGAAGGCCTGGTACGTCAGGAGAGCAGAAATTTGAATGTTTGTTAAATTGGGGAGGAAGAATATTGGTTTTATAGAAAGGAACTTTAAATGACTTGGGATGCAATAAAAGCTCCATTTCCAGCTGAGTAGATTGGGTTACGGTTGCAGAGCAGGGAGGGAAAATAAGCCTGTTCTCCTCATTTGAATGTGTGTGCTGGGATGTCTGTGCAGAGATGGGGCGTGACCTTCTCCTGGGCTCATGAGGGCTTAGAAGGAGATGAGATACAGGGGCTGGAGCTGGTCTCAGGATCTCTCCTGCTCCATCTGTGTGTGGGATGGCACCAGTGCTGCCTGTAATGGCTGATTCTTAAGGAATGTGCCTTTGATGATATAGGGCACCTGGGAGCACTAAATAATGACTTATAATAGGCCATATAAAAATAAAGATCATTTTGTTCTGGCTGTGGCTCACAAATGGAAGTTATCATCTCTGACTCTCTGAAGGGGATGGGAAGCCTATGCTATCTTTGTAGTATGAAACTTTGGGTCTCAGGATGGGAAATGGAGGGGGGGGGGGGGCAGGTCTTGTACTCTGGGGCTGCAGAGCCTTGAATCTCTGTGTTGGAAAACTTTCTCCCTTGCTGGCTCGCTCAGGGGAAGATGAGTCTTAAGGAAGTCTCCTGAATGCTGTGCTGAAGTCACCCAGCAGGGACCTGTGATGGGACAGTCATGGCTGTGGCAGTTGCATGTGGCTTCTCAGCTGCAGAGCTCAGGAAAGCAGCTTCTCCCCATGGTTTTCCTCACTGTGGGATAGAGTTGGTGACTGAGGCAAACAGCATCCATTCGAGCATCCTGTTCATTAGGATAGCTTGCCCCAGAGTAATGTGGAGGGCAAGGACTGAACTTGTGTGCAGTTTAACCACCTGACTCTGGAGCCCTAAGGCTTTTCTTGTCTAGTAAAGACCTTCCCTGTAGGGCTGGCTTCTTTAGGTGACCATGATAATCTGCTTTGGATGCCATTGGCCAGCCATGGGGGAAAGAGCTGTGTGGTGATGTAGCTCAGGGCCATGAAGGAGTAATGGAGGAGCAGCCCTTGCCACCATGGAAAGACATCTCTGCTTCACATGCAGGTTTGGGAGATCTCTCAGACCAAATGAACCACAATGTGGGAGAGGACCAGCATGGTCCTTAAGATGTCCCCATCCCAGCCCAGGGAAGGAGCACCCAGCTTCTGCTACCCCTAAGTCTTGCCCTACCCAAGATGCATAAAAACCCCAGCTTGTTGTGTGCTTTTTAGTGCTGCAAACTCATAGCTCACTGTGCTTATTGTGTGTTTCTAGTCTGCTTTCCCAAGAAAATGAGTCCTTTGCAAAGGGCTTTCTACCTTTTTTCCCCTTTTCCACCCCATAATTTGCTTCCAGGTTTAAACCACCTTGCAGCAAGGCAGAGGTTTAGGTTTCTATGAGTTTTGTGAGAAAAAGTAAATGGTAAGCGGACCAGTACTGGATATATCTTGCCAAGGGCAGGCTGGTGTGCATCAAACACAGAAGCCCTGGAGCTCATGCCCTATGGTTTCAATCCATGGGTGCTGCTGGCTGTTGGGGCTGGGAAGTGATACAAGGCTGCTCTGCCTTGAGCAAAGCACAGCCCAAGGAATACGGATAAGCACAGGCAGGTGCTGTTTGTTCTCAAGGTGAAAATAAAGCTATCAGGTAAAGGAGACATTACTGCTGTTGAGAAAAAGCTGTTTCCCTGCCTGCACCTTCATCTTTGGAGAAGCATTAAGGTGTACAGAACAGACTTGCAGGAGAAAAGGACCTGCTGGCCTGGCTGTAGGAGGCTGCAGGCTTAGGGCATCACCTGCCAGCGCTAAGGGTTTGCTCATAACATATTTTTTACATATAACAAGAGGAAAGAATGGCACATAATCCATGAGGAGAGTCCCACAGCATATACTATTGGAATAACAGATGGAAATATTATATTTTTTGAAACATTCTTGCTACAGAGCTGCCTCTTTGAAGTGTGTTTGAGCAGAACACATTGTGCCAAGAACAGGGGAGAAATTATTTGTGTCAGCAGAGCTGGGAGCTTGCATGTCCCAGATGCTCCAGAGTTGCTGGGCCACTCACCCTTGCCAGGGAGGAGCCAGCGGGACAAGGGTCTGTCAGGATCTGTCCTCTGCAGACAAATCCACTGGCTATACCCAGGTAAGATTGTGAATGTGGGGCTTTCCAGAGATGTCACACCCTGAGTGTGGTGCTAATGGCCTCTGCTCACTAGCAGTGCTGCCTGATGACATTTGCATTTATATCCTCCCCCCAGCCCTCCCCCAGTGATAAGTGGATTTTGGGAGAGGGGAAAGGGAGAAGATTGAAGGTTTTTGGGATCTTTCTCCAAAAAGCTTGAAATACATCTTATCCTTCTACTTATGCTATTGTTCTTGGAAAGAAGCTTTTTATTCAGTCAATCTGGGGAAAAATAAAGAGGGAGAAGCACACTTCAAGGGCCATGCCTGGGGTTGTGGCGTTAAATCAGAGGCTGTGAGGGAGAGGTGAAGGAAATGGTGATGGATGCAGGTTGCAAGCATCCAGCATCACTAAGGGAATGGGCACAAATCTCTTCAGCTGGAGAAGAGCCTCACTGCCCAGCTCCCATTGAGGTGGCTGTACAAGGCTGGGGGACATCAGCACCGTGTGCCTGGACTCAGAGGCAGGGAAGCGCCATTGCTCAGTCTGCCCACCTAGCAGGGATAGGTTTGGGTTGGAAGAAGCTTCCCCCAGTACATGCAATGAAGAAATAAAACAAGGCCAGGCAGAGTGACAAGGCTCTCAGCTCTGTTTAAGGGGTCACTTTGAATAAATACTGCTTTGGTCTTCAGAAGCTATTTCCAAGCCTGGCTGTGGAAGAAGGTGGCTCTTGGTGTGGTTTGCTCCCAAGATGCTGGCCGAGAGCTCCAGTCCTGGGTAGTCCTGACCTCAAAGCAGGTGTCCTGGGAGAGCTATCCTGTGCATACACCATCCTCCTACTCACAGGGATGTGCTGTAGTGTGTGCTGTCCTGGGTCTGGGTTGGCAGCAGGAATGGCTGGTAGAAGAGCAGCTATGTCTCCTGCACCAAGACAGGAGGGAAATGAGGTCCCTGGATGGGAGAGGAACCAAGCAGTGCCTTTTCTTGGGCATGTTGGGCAAGCAAGCACTCATCTCCAGGGTGTTGGGAAGCAATGGAGGTGGAAGTTGTGGGTAGGCTGTAGCAGTAACAATAATAGCAAACCCACACTGAAACCAGAGGCATTTTCACTCCTGATGGCTGGCATCTGGGCTTACTGGAGCAAGGACAGCTTTGAGGTACCAATCTTATTCAGCAGAGCAATTCCCTGGGCTTACAGAGTAAGTGCAGTTTTGATGTGGAAAGCGGTTTCTGCTATTCCACCCTCCAGCCCCTCTCTCCACGGGAGAGGATGGTTGTGTGTGTTGTATGTAGAGAAGCTGCATGGCTCCAGCTTGTCCCCACGTCAGCCCAGCCAAGCTGGGACATTTGCAGCTCCCACAAACATTTGTCTCCCTCTGAGCAGACAGATGTGACTGCCCTTAGAGCTGACATGTGCTGCAGGTAGGTGGAAATGTGTAGGTGCTGAGGGATGCTGTCCTCTCAGGGATTAGCAGGAGGCTGGCTTTGTGCTGGTAATTTCCCTGAGCTGGTATGGCTGTACAACATCAGGACAAGCATATGTGGGTCCTCTCTACCATGCAGCTACAACATGTTTTCCCTTCACAGCATGGAGCAGTGCTAGCTGCTGGGGGCTGTCTTGTGACAGCAGGCTGCAATGCCATCCCATACCTGTTTGATCTCATGGTGCAAAGATGTATGTGTTATGAGCTTGTGATAAAGTTCCTGTGATAAAGCAGTGAAGATGTGACAGCTCCAGATAGGCCCCCATCGCAGCCTGCACTCTGGCATACAGATGTTGGCCATGCCACTCCACACAGTGCTGGTGGATGTTCCCAGCAGAGCTGTGGTAAGAGCATTTAGGACTTTTAGAGGTATCTGGGAATTTGGTTCCTCTTTAGTAGGAAGTGAAGTTTGTGAAGGAAAGTGTGGCATGAGAGCTGCTTGCTGAGTTGCCCCAGCACAACAGCTATGGTCCTGGGTCCCCCTCATCCTTCCAGGGGTTAGACAGAGAAGCCTGAGGAAAAAAAGTTTTCAATTTCTGGCCTGGGTTATGGTGCTTGTTAGCTAAGGCTCTGCTACTTCATCATGGGGATTTGATTTGATTTGATTTGTACATGGCTGAAGAGTGTATGTTTTCTCAGGGATTTCCTTTTCAGCTCTAACACACATTCCTCCTAAGGGATGGGGAAACTGAGGCAGAGGGACTCACCGATGCCTGTCTTGCCACTGGGCAAGGAGCAAGGTCACCTGCGTTCTCGGCTCAGTGCAGGAGAGCAGCTGGATGCAGCTCTGCTCTTGAGGAGCCCTAATCTTCCTGTATTCTCCAGCAAGCCCTTGGGCAGCCAGAGACGTCTCTGCTTCCTCCAGCCTGATGGCAGTTCTGCTCCTAATAAGTTAATCTGATGGGTTTTGTCATGAGCAAAACAAGAAATCACGTTTTTAATAATAAAAAAAGGGTCCTGCATCTTGTTAACATCTGGAGTTCAATCATTTCTGTGCTCAAAACTGTGGAATGCTTCAGCACAATATAAATCTTGCCACTTGCTGTACATGGGCTCCAGATGGGGAGGGAGAGTTCATGTTCACTTGTAACCCATCTGGGTGCTGGCGGCTCCAGTTGGAGCCCCCACAGCATGTGGCTCCCCCGGTCCCACCCTGGGGAAGAGAAGTGAACCTTCTATATGGGCTCTGGCATCCAATGCTGGGTGTTTGCATTTGGCATGGCAGGGTTGTATCTTGGCACTCCCATACTCATGCTGCCCACCTGGAGAGTGGCTTGCAATGCTGAGGGTTTCCCAGGATCAAAAGTTGATGGATCTACAGCCCAATATTCCCACAGGACCAAAGCAAAGACCAGGCTGGACATCTCCACTGGATGATGCACAAACTGGTCCTGGGACCCAGCGTCAGGGCTGGACCTGTGTCTCCTGCCAGCTTCATAACCATTGGATGGGACAGTCTGTGGTCAGGGTGATGGGACCCTGAGTCCCCATGGGCTTGTGTTGTTTGCAAGCATTACCACCTTGGTTTTCACACAGATTGCTGATAAATATTAAATCCCAGAGCAGAGCTGTGGGATGCCCAGCTGTTAACCTAGCATTTAGGCTGAGAATGAAGTATTTATCTTTGCTCCTTTGCCAGACTATAATCCTGAAAAGTTCCTTCCCTTTCACATAACTAATTTCCTTAAAGGTCTCTTGAGGTGGGCTTTCTTTGAAAATCTAAGTGTAGCCATCACACCATGAACATTTTTTAATGAAAGCATTCTGGAAGTTTTCTTTAATTTTCACTAAAAAAACCTTGAAAATTGCATTTTTTTACTAAACCAAGATTTTGCAACTCGAGGCCAAAACTCAATCTTTTTCCTAGGTTTTTGGACATTTCAGACAAGTCAGGCAAATTTCCACAAAAAGAGGTTTTCTTTGGTGTTTGGTTTTGGGTTTTTTTTCTAAGTTGCCTTTCACTGAAAAATGACCTGCTAAAAACTGCTCAGATGGAAGTTTTTCAAGCAGCCACAGTCAGTGCATTGATGTGAGAAAAGCAGTTGTGGAGCTGCAGGCAGGAATAGGAAATGTATGCGTGGAGAAGCTTGTGTCTTTGTTGGTGTTATCAATGAAGCATGGCTGTTCAGCTTCTCTGTCTTTAGGCATGTCTGATCAAATAGCTCTGGGCAGAATTCAGATGAGGAGTAAGAGAGGAGAGAGGATGCAGGTGATGCACAATGACCAGGGGTCCATAGCTGTCCTGAGATGGCAGGACTTTGCAACTGGCAGCATGGGATCTGGTCTCCCTGGTTTTGGGGATGTCTAGAGCAGAGACATCCTGCTGCATTAACATCATGCTGCAGGTCTTGCATCACAGTAAAGCTGGAGGTTGGGTTTTCCCTTGCAGGTGATTCTATATCATAACATAAAGGTTTACAAGCCCTGGTGTACGATGTGTGTCTAAATCTCTTCTTTTCAGAAAAGTCTCTCAAATGCGTCCTTTGAAACCATATTGGCAAAGGTGTGTAAGCTCTTAATTGCCATTAAAAACATTGTGTGTTTAAATACATTCTGAGGGTCTGGGTTTTACCAGCTGGTATCTAGGTCTTATCTAATGTTCCCTTGGGCATTTTGATGTCTTTAAACTTCCGGGCCCTCAGTTCCCAGTGGCTTCAAAGGAGAACAGAGATGTGCCTGCCAGCTTTCCTAAATAGAGATGCTTTCCTGGACAAGGGCTAGATCAGTGTTCTCAGTGTGGCTTTGACGGATGACCTATTGCTTTGACAACCCCCTTCCCCCAATTTCCATCACTGCCTTATTTATGGGGAAATTGAGTCCAAGCATATGAAAATAATTTTTCATTTTTTATCAGTTTGGCTGGAAAACTCAATCTGTTCCTATGTGAGGGGCGATGTGAATTCAGCACTGCTCGTAGGCAGCTCTTGGTCCAGAGGACAGTGGCGAGGTGAGGGTTTCAGGGCTGGGTGGGTGCATGTGCTCCATCCTGCTGGACAGGACCTCTCCTTTTGTTTTTCAGGTGGTCTGGAGAGCATTTTGGGATCTACATGGCTGAGATCACCCGTGAGTTTTAAGCAACATATTTTCCTGTGTCAGGCTAAGTCTGCAGAGAAAGCTTTAGAGATTTGCTTTGAGGCATGGAGCTGTTCTCACCTGGCCTGCTTTAATTAACATTGATTGATGTCAGAGTTGTGGTAAGGAGGGTATGTGTGTCCCTGCCGTGAGTGTGAGTGGAGAGAGGGTACCAGCACCTTGGTATGAACTTGGAAGAGATGACTCTGGGTATGTGTGAGGAGGCAGATGGCAGTCACCAACACAGCCAGACTTGTATGCTGGTCAAAACCTGGCCTTTGAAATATCTTTTTCCACCCCAGAAGGCTTGGCTTGTAGCAAAATGAATGCTTCCACATAAAATGTCAGTCTTCTTTTTGAAGAGCTCCCATTTTAACTGGAAAACCAAAAAGAACCAAACTGGAAATGAAAATATTGGGGCTGGAAACCATTAGATTCCCAGAAAAAAAAAAAATCAGGACAAATTGCTTTGGTTTTGGTTCCCAGCTTTTTTCCCTGGGAAACAATCTACCCTTCATTTGACAGAGGAAGAAAGAGGCAGGCAAAATAAATCCATGGCAATCTCTGCCAAACTGATCTGGGGGGAATACTCCTTTCTGACCCTAAAATTGAAGATCTGGTAGTCCCTGATGCTAGCAGGATGGTCAGAAACCACTGGGGTGGTTTCACATCACCCCAGGACTCTCACCAAACTCCCCTTAGCTAGGATCCTCAGAAAGGAACAGCGAGAAGATGGGTTGGAAACCATCTCCCTTTTGTCAAAGCCCTCTGGTCTGTCAGGCTTAAGCAGGTGTTAAAGTTTTATCTGTGGTTCCCCAGTGTGGGTTTGCTGTTGCTGACCAGGCTGTGGCTCTTCCACACACTGATAACCCAGTGAGGACGGGTCCCAGCTTCTTCCTCAGCTCTTGTAATGGAGATGCATAAAGCAGCTCTCTTTGCTTTTCCCCTTGTCTATGGTTGAATATCTGTTGATGTTGTTTGCTAAACAAGAGCGCCAGTGGCAGAGGAATTAGAAGAAATCCCTTCTTAATTGGAAACAGTGAGTCTGTGTATTTTTTCAGTTGTCTATTTTGGGCCTTGTAAAATTAAAGTTATTAACTGTAATGCAGCGGTTTCCAGATTCCCACAGCCCTTTACAATAGTGGGGAAATTCATCCCAGGTCACTGGGAGCCTTTAATGATTACATTAAGGCTTATTATTAAAATAAAGTACTTGCAGCTTTATGGGAGACATCTGGCAAGGATGCTTGTCTCTCTGAAGGCAGCAAGGCTCCCTGAGTGTCCTCTCCCGGCATGCACCGCATCCGCCCCAGCAGAGGCTTCCAGGAGTGGTTCCCTGCACAAGGATTGCCACAGGCAGGTCTCAGGGATAGAGACCTCCTTTGCTGTATGTGATAGAGAGTGGTTGTACCAGTCTGCCTCTGATTGCTCCATTGATATTTCCAGAGCTGACCAGCCCCTTGCTGGTGCTGCAGGTACCAGCACAAGCCCTGCTGGATGCTCAGCAGAGCAGTTGCAGTGGTGTAAAGCTTCTTCATTCACCAGGTATTAATAGGCAGGCAGAGCTCAGCTTCAGCTAACCCCAGGTAGGAGGAGAAGAGACTGTGCAGAGACAGCTGACCTGCGTGCAGGCAGGTCAGCTTAGAGCCAGATGTGCTTGCCCAGAGCACTGAGTTAGGAGGGTGTCACAGCTGATGAGCAGCTTTTCTAGCATCCTGAGAGCTTACTGGTGTGGCTGCAACTCCGCAGCATCTCCATGCTGCATTGTAAAACAACTCCTTTATGTTGCATGGAAAGCCAGAAGCCAAATCTTTGGGGCTCAGTGCCATAAAGCTCCCTGGCCCAGCACTGATGGGGGGCAGGTAACTTGCAGCCAGGGTGTTCGCGTGCCGACGAGGAAAACTGCGGCTGGCGAGGCTGTGCAGGGGTCTGGAACAGCGTGCAATCTTATCACTGCTTTATCTCTATCGAGGCTTGATCCCAGCAGAAAGCAGGGCCACGTGGCAGTAATTGTGTTAGGAAAACAAACTAATCTCCAAAGGGACAGAGAGCAGCTGTTGGGCTATCGGCACTATCAAGGGAAAGGGATGTGGCCTGCCAGCTCACAGTGCGGGGCTGCTTTGCTGCCGGGGCCAGGCAGGGGGTAGATTGGGGAATAAAAGGAGTAAAAATAAGTCTGGGCCACTAGGTGGGATTGAAAGAGTGCTTGTCATGGTGTGACATGTCCAATGTTACCTGCCCTACTTTGCCAAGAAGCCCTTTGCTTGCCAGAAGGTTTGTGAAATGTGGTTGAGTGGATGAGGTGTGGGAATGGGGGGAACTGGGTTTAGCATACTGGCTCAGTAAGAGCTGGGTTTAATCTTGGCAGATCACCACCCACCCTGATGTCTCCTCTGTGCCTGTGTCTAGTTGGGCACTAGGATTGCAGAACTTCCTCTTAATGTGCTTCATACAGATATATATCTGTGCCCTAGGCATCCCAAAACCTGCTGCTGATGGCAGCTGAGCCATGGGCTCACACCAGGGCTGGGCTTGCCCTCACTCTTCACCCCACTCCCACCACTTCAGCCTGGTCTGGTGACTCCAGACAGGGTCTCACTGGCAGGGCACCACCATGGGATGGAGGGGCTGGACCCTGAAGGTGTGATGGAAGGAAGATCTTGGATGTGTGTGGAGACCAGGCTGCAGAAGCCTTCCTATACAGCCCCTCCCCAGATATGCAATGGAGAAGAAACACCCAGTGGTTAGGCTGTTTTTGAAATGGTTATCTCCTGTGAAGCCAATTAATTACAACGGGTTTATAACTGTTGTGCTTGGCCCTCCCCACGCCTCTCCTCTACCTGGATCTCCAGCGTAGGAGGTCAGGCACTGCTGTGCAGTAAAACTCTACCACGAGATGGGGATCCCCCCACATCCTGTGCAAGAACATCTCCAAGGTGGTGCAATGTGAGGAGGAAAGCAAATGACAGAGGCAGGTCAGCTCCACAGGTTACATGTGAGCCTCTTCCCTAAAAAGCTGAATCAAGCCCCTGGCTTTGAATAACCCCAAACCTGGGGAAAGTTAAAATCCAGCTCTGAAGTGTCTGGCTCCAACCCAACATAAACATTGTTGTTGTTCCTGGATTATGCAGTTTAACAGAAATGAAAATCCTATCATTAAGTAATGCCAACAAGATACACGCTTATGTCTTGTGTTTAGTCTGTCCTATGAACTCTACCTATTCTACGATTCTATGAACTCTATTAAGGCTCCAATCAAGATGGACTTAAAAAAAAAAAAGCCCAGAATTACTCAGTTCCCAAAAGTTTTCCTGAAAATATTTTTTTTTTGCCATGTTCCTCCCCAGCAGTTAATTAAGAGTTCTATTAAATGTTGACAGGCGCTTGATAATGTTATATATTGCAGCAGGCTCTGTTTGTGGTGTTACAGTCATGGCAGTAAAACAGTTTCCATTATATCCCTTCTTTTCATAAGCTAATAACTTGAAAACATTCACTTTTCAGGTTAAACTTTTTGCATGCCTGGCCTTTACCCAGTGGGGAATTTTTTTTGGAAAGTGATTAAAATCCATGCAGTCCTTTTTGAGTTATAGACTGGAGGGGGAGAAAAAAAATACCACTTTTTGATGGGAATATAGGTGGGGGAAAAAGGTAATCATGTAATTTTTCTAAAAGGATGGATAGCAAAAGCATGTGATACCTGATGTGTGCTTTGGAAACTGATAGGGTAGGCTTTGCAGAGTGCCTGGGGCATGTCCCATCAGAAAAAAAACTGTCTCTGACTTAAAAGCCTTAATGAGAGCCTCAGGAGGATCTGGTTGTCACCCAAGAGAAGTGACTCTTGGTTGCAGGTTAAAAATAGGGGTTGGTAATTAATAACTCTTTCCTTCTGGCAGCATTTTTGAGGTACTGACAGTATTTCTCATCTCTCGTGGGGATGAAGAGTCAGTCCTGAAAAATTTCGTGAGCTAAAAATCCAAAGGATAGGATCTGTTTAGGTCAATGAAAATGTTTTTCTTTGATAATTTTAAGCTTCCTGTTTTGATAGGCTTTTTCCTACAAGCAGCCCAATTCTGAAGAGAAAAGACCTTTTCAACTAAAACCCTGGGATGTGTCACTGAAGGAAATGTAAAAGCCAAACATTTGGACAATTTGGAAACGTGTGTCAGTGTGTTTTTTAAGTTGAAACAACGGTTTGAACCACTCTCATCTGTGAAAAGTTAAATGGGCGTTTTCCCACTGGCCTCCCTCCCCTTCCCAAGCCCATTGCATTGGGAGTTCCCCAGCTGGCTCATGTTAGATGGTGGATAAGATGCAGTGATGGGCAAATGAGATGGAACAGCATTGGCAGAAGTAACTTGAACCATTCTGAGATTCCACTGGACCCTTGACTGTAAGTATCTCAGGGAAAAAGCTCTGGATAGCTTTAAGAATTTGTCCTCCTTCCCAGCTGCCACCATCAGGATCTGTCAGGAGGAACTTCAAAGGCATGTGAGTCCCCTTAAGATGCTGAAGATACAGACAAACCTCTGCAACCTTCTAAAGTATCTAGATAAAGATGATCTACCTCCTGATGGGGCTTATAACCACACTGGAAATGGGATTTAGGCTCTAAAATTGTTCTTGTGCTTTTGAAAAATGCTTGTAGTCCTCATTGAGGCTGGTTCTTCTTAATTAGTGGCAGTGATTAAAGAAGGACTCGCAGGAGTGGAGTCAAATGAGAGTAGGGCTGGAGAGTGATGCTTCTGTAGCATCATGTCACTTGGTATATTGGGCTGTTTTTCAGACAGAGCTGAAAGAAAAGGTGTTCTCGAGAAGGATGTGTGGGATGAATGGAGGCACAGATCAGATCAAGAAGAGGGGTTTATCCCTGAGAGATGGCAAATGCATGTTGGCAATGGCAATGAGTGATAAAGCAGGAGTAAATTGGCCACTCTCAACTACCTCTTTTTGAGTAGTGGATGAAGGGGACATCTAGCACTGAAGAAAGCAGTTAGACTGTTTTCTTCCTCTAAAATGGGGCACTGACTGCAAAACTTGTTGCATGTTTATATATGGCTTCACGTTCCCCAGCAATTGCTGTAAGGAGTTTCCAAAGACTGGCTGGGTTTTCTGCAGCTCCTCTCCTAACCCACTACAGAAGAGATGACTGGTTGGGACTGTCCGCATGGCAGCTGGGGGGCGTGGGAAGGGGGGTCTGCAGCCTGTGCTGCCCCATGAGAGCTGGCTTTCCTTGCCACTGCGCCTCTGCATCAGCTTGCAGAGGGGCTGCTGCTCTCCCCAGTGTGCTGTGCACAGCCCCTGGCCAGCCTAGCTGCTTTCTTTGGCATGGCAGGAGCTTGCTTTGCTCTAATGAAAAGCCCTGTCTTGACACTGATGTAATCGAAATCCAAATACCTTTGGAGGAGGCTTATCTCTAAACATGCCCAGCTCTGGAGCCAGCATCCCTAGTGCAAGCCTGCTGCCTGAGGCAGTGCCAAGAGGGTTGTGTGGATGGTGTTCAACAAGTCATAGAGCTCAAAGCAATGGCTTGTAAGCATACTGCTGAGGTCTGAAAAGATGAGGGCTGGAAAAATCTGCCTTGGCTGTCAGACCCAAGGGTCTTCACTGACCTGCACCACTTTGTCTTTAAGTTTTGCTCCCGGGGCTTTCCCAGAGGACTGCCCTGTCAAGACAGGGGAT
>JBCJKH010009908.1:0-10861 GCA_039877255.1 Loriculus beryllinus | reverse complement strand
GTGCTGCTGCCCCAGAGCTGGATCAGGGCTGCAGGGGGGGGTCTCCCCAGAGCACAGCAGAGGGGCAGGATCCCCTCTCCCTGAGCTGCTGCTCACACTCTGGGAGTGCAGCCCAGCAGTTGGGGCATTCCAGACTCAAACAAACACCAAAGCTGGGTCATGCGGAATTTCTCATCCACTGACACCCCAAAGTCCTTCTCAGGGCTGCTCTGAACCACTTCTGCACCAAAACTGTGCCTGGGATTGCCCTGACCCAGATATTGCCACAAATCCATCCCTTACCTTTGCCCGTAGCCACAGGAGCAGCATCTAACCCCTGCAACATGCTGCGCAGAACTTGGGTTTTGACGGCGTGGCTGGCCCAGAGCTGCTGCAGGTGTATGACATTGAACTCCTGTACCTCCTGGTCATAGAGCCACTGAATGTTCTCAAACTCACAGTCATACAGGACGAGAGGGAACTCTACTGCCATGCTGGGGAAGAGGAGAGAAGTGTTAGCTGTCACTGTCTGCAGTGATCTGTGACAGAAAAGGCTCACACAACACCCTGCCCTATGCCAAAAGCAGCCCTGTCTTTTACAGAACTCCGTTTGCCTTTAAAAACTGAATTAGCTTTTACCAAATACCATGGACTAAAGCCATAAAGTTTGTCTGAGAGCAACAAAACTGAGATCTTTATGGATACCTCCTGGAGAGGCCGCTGGCAGCTTGCTTCCATATTGTGAGAGACTGCTTCGCAGGCTGGCAGAGAACTGCCTTGCCAGCAGCACTTCACACACAGCCATCGCCTCGAGAAGCAGCCCAGCAAGTTCTCTCAAGCTTCCCATACCTGTACTGTGGCTTTTGAGGGTTCTTCTCCACATCCAGCAGCTCATCGATTACCTCTGGGCTCTCCATCCCCTGGCCGATGAGGAAGAGGACGGCCATCATGCAGCGCACTTGGTGATAGAGGAACGCTTGGCCTGTCACCTCAAACTGGCAGAGATGGAAGGGATCCTGCGGGCCTGTTCCTCCTCCTCCTTCAACCCATGTCACTCCAGCACTCAGGATCGTCCTCTGGAAGTTCACCACCCCGTTGGCAACGTCCATTTTGCAAAGGTTACGGAAGTCATGCGTCCCCACATACCTCTGGGCCGCGGCGTGCATGAGACCCACGTCCAGGTTGGCACAGGGGAAGAAGTACCGGTAGGTCCTCTTGAGGCAGCTGAACCTGGCGCTGAATTCAGGCTCCACGGGGGCCCAGGCCAGCACCCTGATGTCAGGTGGGAGCACCCTGTTCAGAATATGGGTGTAGCGGAGCTCCTCCTCGCTTTTCCCTTCTGAGGCACCCCTGTGGCCATTGAGCTTCTGCCCCTCCAGCAGGTTGGAGCGGAGATCGAGGGAGATCACCTGCAAACCCAGGAATGCCAGGATGAAATGGCAGATGGGTGTATTCTGGGGAGCCAAGTCTTCCTACACCACTGTGAAATAAATTCAGGATCTCCTCCAGAGGAAGGTGTCTCAAATGGGGCCATCTCCCCACTCCTTCCTGCGGGAAGAGCTGCCTCTGCTCAGGTTCCCAGCAGATGCTACAGATTCCTTTAATAACACAGAAACTTGCAGGCTGCCTACGTAGCTCAAAACTGCTTCAACTTTAGGCCCTATTTTTTGGATATAATGTGATTTTTTATTATTTCCACTATTTTTTTTTTTGGCTGGAGGTGATGGTTTAAGGCAGTAACAGCCTGGCTGCCTGAGAAACCTGCTGTGGGAGCAAGTTAATGAACACTGCAGGTGCTTGCGTGCTTCAAACACCACAAGGAAAGCCGGCCCCTGCCCTATTCCATGTGGCTCATCCCATGAAGGAGAGCAGAGAGCCCATCTGAAGCAAAAGCTGAGCTGGCTCCAATTCCCAAGCCAGGAGGGAAGGAGAGACTGGCCTGGCGGTGAAGCCATCGCTTCACTCCCTCCTGCTCCCACGCTCCCTTCCGCTCCAGCTACCCCAGACCCTTCTGTGCAGGAATTGGGCTGCCTGACTCCACAGGAAGAGATCCAATTCTTGGATTCTGTTTCACTTTTTGTTAGGGTGAGCCAGTTAAATCAGCTGCCAGGGCTCTGCAAGGAAGGGGCATCTTCCCCTTCTTGGCTGTTGGAAGCTGCATCCTGAAAACCGTATTTCATCCTCTTAAAACAGCTCCCTGGGAAAAAATAATGCTCATAAACACTCTGAGGGTCAAAAATCACCATCCTATGTTCAGGAAGCCAGCACCAGGCTTACTTTTAGATAATTTCAACCCATGTCTTGGCTCATCCCAGAAGACATTAATCCCACAGGAGCCCAGAAACCCAGGAAAAGCCCCAGCAGGGGGGGATCCTGACCTGTCCAAAGGCACTGACTCCTTTGTCTGTCCGCCCGCAGCGGTGATAGTTGGATGTCTGTCTGTCATCTACCAGCCGTGTCTTCTTCAAGGCTTCAAAGAGCTTCTCCTCGATGGTGTTGGTGGTGTTCTCCTGGCTGGCAAAGCCCTGGTAGCCCCATCCCAGGTAGGAGATCTTCAGTGCCACGTGTCTGCGGCCATAGGCTCCGAAGTCAAAAGGTCGTTGTTGGCGTTTCTTGCTCTTCCCAGGGGCTGATGGAGCCTCTTGTCTCCCAGCGCCCGCCTCATCCTCTCCCAGCTTCTCCCGCAGCCTCCTCACCTCCTCTTCCAGCTCCTGCACCCTTCTCAAGAGTTGCTCCTGATCAGCAGCCGTGCTCCCCTCGGCCATAGTCTGGAGCCTTTGGTAGCTGCTGGGGGATCCTCGGGTTCTGCAAAGAAGGAAATCACATTTTTATGTGGCTTTATCACATCTGTAACTTTGCTCTATGAAATAATCATTACCCATGGAATAATTTACTGGTTTAACCTCTCAGTGTTCTATGGGATCCGGCCTTCCCAGCTGGTTTTGTGCTATCCATACCATGGTGGAGCCTTTTCCATTCCCCAGCACGCTGAGCCAGCACCACCACACCAGACAGCTCGCTAACACCTGCCACTCATCTCACCACACCATCTGCTCCAACATTTCATAACAGCACGCTTCAAACTGGAGTTTTCCTTCTCTCTTTTCCAAACCAGTCATCTTAAACCTGTGTCACGACTGGAATCTGTCTCCAGGTCCCTTTTCAGCACAGCTCCTGAGGAATGCCATAATCACACTCAGCCTTTGGGCTGCAATGAGCCTTTTCTTCTGTGGGAGTAAAATCCTGTTGGCCATCCCTGGATTAAATCATGACTCAATTCCATGTTTTTAAGAGCAGGTACAAGGGGAAAATCTATTACACAGCAAACTGAATCCACCCTGTGCTTGTCCATCATCCTGTTAGTACCTTATATATCACTGAATTCATTTCAGAGCTGTTTCCAAGCTGGAATTTGGGGGTTTCCTTGGGGATGGGGGGGATTATGTCTGCACTGCTGTAGGTGAAGAGCCTTCTGCTGGCAGCAGGAGATTGAGCAGTTGAGTGTCAGAGCCCACTTTATGTCTTCATCTCCAAGTGCTGCAAGGAATTAACTCTGGTTTACTGTTTCTTTGCAGAATCCACCCAATCTGGTGAAAATCATGGATACAATGGGAGCAGACAGGTATAAATGGATCACTTTGGATGCTGATGAGCCGCTGGCCGAAGCATGGTACCCCCGGCGTGGAGGCAGCGAGCAGCAGGCACACCCCCACCACGATCCCTATGTCGATGCTTCCCTCACTTTGGGAACAGAGCCAGGCTTTCCTCGAAGTTCCAAGGAGCAGAGAGGAGCCAGGAGGCTGGTTATGAAAAGGAAGGTGCTGAGACGCAGACCTGATGGGGGAGTGGAGGTGTCTGATGAGTCGGTGCCCAGTGAGCCTGAGAGCGATCCTGAGGTTTGGAGTCCCAGGCAGGAATTGTCTGAGCCAGATGACAGCATCTCTGAGGGGGAGATTGAGACCAGCAGCAGCTCCCACGATGAATCTCTGTGCCAGTGGCTCCCTCTGGACAGCTCCCCCTTTATCCTCAGGGATTTTGGGAGCAGGAGCACTCCTGTTTCTCAGTACACAGTGGGACAACCCAAATCCTTCATCCCACCACGGCTCGGGCCGCTGGGACGGAACAGGGGGAAAACCGACCGAGTGGCCAAATACTTTGAGTATAAACGAGAATGGGAGAAGTTCCGGATCCCGGGAGAGGATCAGCGGCAGGAACTGCGCTGGAGCATCCGGGAACAGATGCTCTGCACGACTGAGCTTCCCGGGAAGCCACCGCAACACTTCTATGTCCCCAACACCTACATGGTGCCCACTGAGAAGAAGAGAGCTGCCCTGCGCTGGGAAGTGCGCTGGGACCTGGCTAACGGCCTCATTCCCAGGAAAGCCACCTCCACCTAGGCCCGCTCTGTACGGATACCTCTGAACTGAGTGCATTTTTCCCCCTCAAAATCCTTGATAATCCTTGATAATTTGGGAAATCTCCCCTTTTTTTTATGTATTTCTAGAGGGTTAAATCCTGGTATTAAAACTTCACCTGGCACAGAGGGAAAAGCTTCCTCCCGAGTTCAGGTTCGGGGCGTTAGGAATCAGGATGTAAGAATCTTTGGGATTTGAGTGCTCCTGGGTTCTCAACGTGAGGTTTTATTTATGGCAATATCTCTAATAAAGCGTGTGGAAAGATTCCTTATTGTCCTGTGGGTTAATTACAGACATTTCCTCACCCCCTCAGCCAATACCTGTTACTCCAGGCTCATCTTTGTGTCTCACTTGGCCCCACTTTGCCTTGTTTTTAAAACACATTTTAGGGGGAATTAAACCCAGCATTATCCTCATGATTTTCCTGGTTTCCCCCCCCATATTTCCAGAAGTTTGATATTTGTGCAGTAGAGGTCCCTGAAACCTCATGGGAATGACTGGAAGCGGGCATGGGAAGGATGTGAAGCAAGTGACAATGGGAGCCCGGGTCGGGTCCCTAAAACCTCCTCCGGGGTGGGGGATGAGGGACACCCTGCTGTCACCTGACATGGGGGAGTTCTGGCACCCTGTGCTCCAGTGCCCTGCGGACCGCCCGATAGAGGGGTGTCTGTGCCCAGCACCCAGGGATCCCCTAAAACCCTATGGGGCACACTGCCATCACCCTACAGGGTCCCTGCTCCTTTGGCACCCCAAGGACCCACCCAAAACCTTATGAGGAACAGCAACACCACTCCACAAGGCCCCTACTCATCCGGCACCCTAGGAACTCCCCCAAACCCTGTGGGGAGCAATGCTGGCACCCTACAGGGTCCCTGTCCCCAGCACCCCAGGGACCCCTGCAACACGTTGTGGGGAATACTGCCACCCTGTCCGCAGCGCCCCATTTCCACCCCCTCCATGGGTCATTCTGTGCCCCCCATCACCCCACGGACCTCCTGACACCCTGGTACGTCCCTGCTCCTCTCGCCCCGGTCCCCATCCGCCCCGGGGCGCACGGCCCCGCTCCTACCTGCGCTGCCGGTGCCCCGGAAGCGCCCGTCCCGTCCGGTTCCCTCCGCGCTCCTCCCGCCCGCCAGAGGGCGCGCCTCCCCGCCTCGGCGCCTCAGGAGCGGTGCCGGGCGGGCGCCATGGCGGAGGCCGGGGACGGCGGCGGCGAGGCCAGGCTGGGCCGTGCCGCGCCCGCGGGGCTGCTGCCGCTTCCCTCCGTCTTCCCGACGGGAATCACCGCCACCTCCACGCACCTGCCCGCGCCGCGCACCCTGCAGCGCTGCCGGGACCCCTTCTTGCGCCGCCGCGGTGAGCGCTGGCCCCGGCCCCGCCTCCGTCTCGGGGAGGGCCCAGGGCGGCACGCCCGCCTCAACCCGGCTTCTCCTCCCACAGCTGGACGAGGCGACGAGGAGAAGGGTGATGAGGAGGATGAAGAGGATGAAGAGGAGGAGGAGGAGGAGAAAGGTAAGTGTATGCAGCGGGGGGCACAGACCCGCACCTCAGCGGTGTCGGGGTCCCCGAGCCCTGTGTGTCAGGGAACGGGACAAGCTCGTTGTTAAAAGTCTGCTTTGGGACCCTGGAGCGTTGCATGGGGCGGTTGTGGCCCAGATGCAGGACCCGGCACTTTGCCTTGTTGAACCTCATCCCGTTGGTCACAGCCAATAGATCCAGCCTGTCCGGGTGCCTCTGCAGAGCCCTCCAGCACATCAACACTCCCACCCAACGTGGTGTCATCTGCGAATGTTCTGAGGGTGCTGTCCGTCCCCTCACCAGGCAATGATAACACTAAACAACACTGGCCCTTTTAATGAATTCCTGCCTCTTCCAGTGGTGCCAGCCGAAACCTCGCTGCTGAACAAGCTGATCCGCACATCCCTGGTGGAGTCCTGCCACGATGTAGAGATCCTGCAGCGGGACCCCAGCTCCCCGCTCTACTCCATCAGAAGCTTCGAGGAGCTGCCCCTGTGAGTGTGTGTCCCATCCCCCCAGGCAAAGAGTCACCAGCACTCCCCAAACTGACCGTTTCTGATGGGGTTTGTGGTGTTTTCACAGGAAAAAGGAGCTTTTGCAGGGCATTTACATGATGGGCTTCAACAGACCATCCAAAATCCAGGAGACAGCTCTGCCGATGATGCTGGCATACCCGTGAGTAGCAGTGACCCGTGGTGAACCCCATCTCCCCTGAGGTACCCCAACCCTCGTGCTCCTCTAAGCCATCTTTGCCTTGCAGGCCCCAAAATCTGATTGCTCAGAGCCAGTCAGGGACAGGGAAAACAGCAGCTTTTGTCTTGGCCATGCTGAGCAGAGTTAATGCCACCGAGAAATACCCGCAGGTAACATAGGGAAAGGGAAAGCTGATGCAGGAGGGTTTGCCCAAGCCCTGAAATGCTTCCTGGAGGCAGATCCTAGGGGTTTGTCCCTGATTTCATGTGATTTTATGCGCTGGAAGCGGATGATGAACCCACAGGTGCCATTGCAGCAGCAGGTAGGATAGAAGGTGTGGTGCCTGCTGAAAGGAGGCACTTCTTGCTAGCTTAAGCCAGGCGTTAGATAGCCTGGAATTTAAACTTGGAAAAGCAAATGGAGAAGCTTCTGGGTTTCTGGTGGTTTAGACACCCCCGTGATACCCGGTCGCTTCCCTGCAAGCAGAACCTGCTGTGCCAGCAGGTTGCTGCCACTTGGGACCACTCATCTCCAGTGTACAGAGTGATTTAAGCTGTTGCTTTAAAGCTGGGCATAGAAATGAGCTGCACCACCTTTCAGGAGACCAGTATCCCCTCCTGAACCAGTTACAGTGACTCCTTTCTGCCTGTGTCCTTGTAGCTGGGCCATGTTCCCAGCTCCCTGACCTCAAATGTGATCAACTCCCAGTTCCCCTGCACTTTCAAGTGTTGCAGTGTAGGATTTTCCTGTTTGCCCCTCGTGTCTGCATGGTGTATCCCATCGTGGGAGTATCGTTGGCTTTTAAACAAAGCATTTCTGGTCTGAGAGCTCTTTATTTTCCCCCAAGTGCCTCTGCTTGGCTCCCACCTACGAGCTGGCGCTGCAGATCGGGTGTGTGGTCGAGGGCATCGGGCGGTTTTGTGCCGACATCAGGCTGACGTACGCGGTCCGGGGGAACCGAGGTGAGTCCTGCCTGGAGCCACCGGCACCATGGGAGCATTGAGACCCGCTCCTGGAGCCCCGAGATAGCTGAGAGAGAGACATGGTGTCATTTCCTCTCTGGCAGTCCTGCAGGGCACTGTGCTAAAGGAGCAGATCATCATCGGGACACCGGGAACGATGTTGGATTGGTGTTTCAAGCAGAAGGTTGTGGACCTGAAGAAGATCACCCTCTTTGTGCTGGATGAAGCCGACATCATGATTGACACGCAGGGCCTCTGCAGTCAGAGCATCCGCATCCAGAGGTGGGTGTTCCTGATGGATTTAACCCTCTTTGAGGGAAGTGGGGGAGAGTTCATCTCCCAGGATGAGCTGAAACAGCAAAAGAAGAGCGTCTCTGTGATGCGGAGGGGGTTTGCTGCTATGGGATTGGTGTTTGTGCATGTGCTTTGCTTAGTCCAGGGATGTGGCTCTGTAAATCTGTGTCCATTGGACAGTCAGCAAGACTTGTCGCAACAAGATCACCTTAAATTACCTTTTCCTCTCCTTCTAATGAGTCCATCCAGGTGCCAGGCTAACAATTCCTTCTCCTTCTCCCCAGGGCTCTCCCCAAGAGCTGCCAGATGCTGCTGTTCTCGGCCACCTTCAAGTCAACTGTGCGGGAGTTTGCTGAGAAAATCGTCTCCAACCCCATCATGATAACGCTGCGGGAGGACGAGCTCACCCTCAGCAACATCCGGCAGTACTTCTTCGTGTGCAGGAACATGGAGGAGAAGTACGAAGCTCTCTGCAACATCTATGGCAGCATCACCATTGGACAGGCCATGATCTTCTGCCAGGTAAAGCGCCTTGGAGCATGGGGGGGTCCATGTGTGACATGGAAACACACTGCATGTCTCTGCCCTCAAAGTGTGTCCTGACAGAGGTCTTGAGCTTGTCCACATCATGTTTTGCCCTATTTGAGGTGTTGGGAAGCACCAGGAGCTCCCTGGAAGGAGCAGGGGACTTGGGATACGGGAATATCGGTGGGGTGTGTTCTGGGAGTGATGGGGTGCTGGCAAAGCCACGGCAGCACCTCATCCCACGTCATCCTGCCTCTCTCAGACACGGAGGAGTGCTGACTGGCTGGCAGTGGCCATGACCCAGGATGGACACCAGGTTGCCATCCTGACAGCAGAGCTGACGGTTGCCCATCGTGCCAACGTCATCCAGCGCTTCCGCAGCGGGAAGGAGAAGGTCCTCATTGCCACCAATGTCTGCGCCAGAGGTACCCCAGATCCCAATGCCCCTCACTTCCGGTTCTTCATCCCACAGGGTGAGGTGATCCCTCCCTCTGTCTCCTTCTTCCAGGCATCGACGTGCAGCAGGTCACCATTGTGGTGAACTTCAGCCTCCCCACCAACCAGCAGGGAGAGCCTGACTTTGAGACCTACCTGCACCGCATCGGGCGCACGGGGCGCTTCGGGAAGAGCGGCATCGCCTTCAGCATGGTGGAGAGGCAGGAGGTGGTGCTCGTGGAGATGATAGAGGAACATTTCAGTGAGTATCCGCCCATATCCACCTCTCCTAGGGTGCTTTAGGGATTGGGATCCCCCCTCCAGCCTGTTTCCCAGCTCACATGGACCTTTGCTAGGCTGCTCTCTAGTCCATCAACCTTCTAGGGTTGGGATTTTTCCTCCCTTACAGCAACATTTCCAGACAACCAGCCAAGGAAGTTGTGTGTGGCTTGAGAGGGATGTTACACATACCCAAGATGCCTCAGCATCACTTCTTTTTCCTCCTTCAGGCATTTTATCTGCCCCTCCCTGGCAAAGCCACGTCCCAGGGATGTGGTGTCCATGCTTGCAGTATTGAAGCTGGCAGCTGAAATGGTGCCTGAGTCTTTCCTGAGTGGAAATAGATTCCACTTGGGAATATCAAGGGGGTTTTTCATTGCATGTGCAAAATGCTGTGGCTGCACTGGTGGATTTTCAAATCCTGGTGTGTTTTCCCTGTGATTTTTAGGGAAAAGCAGGTTATCAAAACCTTTCGGTGTGTGGAAAGCCACGTCCCTTCCTCAGTGCTGCCCAACTGTCCCGACAGCTTGTCCTTTAAATCCAAACCCCAAAGGAGCCCGTGGCAGAGCCTGGAAGGGCACACGTGAGCCAGATACTCTGGCAAAGTCTTTTCCAAGCAACAGAAGCACTGGATAACTGCAGCTGGAATACTGAGGAGGCCGAGTCCAACCATGGAATTGGCCAGAGGAGCCCAGCATGGGATGGAAATCCAAGTGGGTGAGCTCCTGTCTGCTTTTTTGACATCATGACTTGAGGCTGGGGCTGCCCAACAAGGACAACGACCCTCTTCCCATCTGGCATCGCCTCGGAGGTGGGAACAGAGCCTCAAACCTCACCTGAGCTGCTGCTTCTTGCTTGGGCTGCCTCTCGCTTCTGCAGCAGCCACCTTTGATCTGCACCATGGAATTCCCAGTGGCTGGAGCCTCCCAGCCCGCGGTGCATGCAGGTGGTGCAAACGCCAGCTCCTGCCCTCGCTGGGGCCCATTTTCCCAAGCTTTGACACATTTTGTTTCTGTTTTCCTACAGAGACCAAGATCAAGCAGCTGAACCCAGGCGACATGGATGAGATCGAGAAGCTTGGAAATTGAGTGAGGAAAACTCGCCAGATCCTAGTTTTGGTTCCGAACAAGGCAAAGTTGCTGGGAAAACAGTTCCCCAGTTCTCTCGAAAATCCCTGAAGGTGTTTGGCTTTGTTGTGATTTGAGAGAACAGTGCAGTTACAGCCAGTGTTGTCCTTGGTTTTGTTCCTTTTTATAGTTCTGAGATTCTCACAGCTGGGACTTGGTGGATTTGATCCCCTGAGGGGCTCGGCACTGAATGATGCTCCTCAAAACTGGGTCCAGAGGGCAGGGAAGTGGCAAACTCCAGTTTTCCACTCGAAGCTGTGTTCTGCATCGGAGCACGGGGGTTCCACCAATGTGTGTGGTCCAGTTGATGCACTGGAGGGAAGGGATGGGATCCAGAGGGACCTGGACAGGCTAGAGGGGTGGGAATGTGTGAACCTGGTGATGTTCAACAAGGCCAAGTGCAAGGTTGAGGGAGACTGGATTGAGCAGCCTGAGGAGAAAGACTTGGGGGTGTTGGGTGAGGAGAGGCTGCCCATGACCCAGCTTCAATGTGCACTTGAGCTCAGAAACCCCCCGTGTGCTGGGCTGCACCCGCAGAGCGTGAGCAGCAGCTCAGGGAGGGGATCCTGCCCCTCTGCTGTGCTCTGGGGAGACCCCCCCCTGCAGCCCTGATCCAGCTCTGGGGCAGCAGCAC
>JBCJKH010009906.1:0-21520 GCA_039877255.1 Loriculus beryllinus | reverse complement strand
CAGCTCCTGCAGCACCCTTGGAACTGGCACATTGTGCACTTGGACATGAATTCCTATGGGGTTTTGGCTTGCTTTTCAAGTGCCTGGTCAAATGATGTCATTCAATGTTTTTAATGGATTTTATGCCTTCATATTAACTGTGCCTGCAGGTATAAAGTGACTCAGGCAGAGCTGTTTGCGTTGTTGTGTCGTCTGGCGGATGAATTGCTTTTCAGGCAGATTGCTTGGATCAAGAAGCTGCCGTTCTTCTGTGAACTCTCCATCAAGGACTATACCTGCCTGCTCAGCTCAACGTGGCAGGAGCTCATCCTGCTCTCCTCGCTGACTGTTTACAGCAAGCAGATCTTCGGTGACCTTGCAGACGTCACCTCCAAGTATTCTCCTTCTGATGATGAGCTTCACAGGTGAGATGTCAGGCTGAATCTGTGGGTAAGGGAGTGAGATCTAGAGCTGAAGGAGATGGTGGGTGCCCTGTGACCAGTTTGCCACCTCTCCCAGGACAGGTCACTTCACTTGCAGCTGTTTTCCTTTTCTGTTTTTTCAGGGAATGGATGTTCCAGGCTTAGAAAATGTGCCATGGTTAGTCAGTATTGAGTCAAAACTTCCTTCTGCAGGGGAGGGTACATGATGCTGTTTCAGTTTCCTATAGCAATGCTGCTGTCCTCCAGCACAGCCCAATGAACTGCCTTTTTCATGAGGAGAGTAAAACTAATCAACACTTTGGGTAACCCTGAGATTCAGGACGGAAGGTCTTATTTAAAAACCCTTTTGATGTGTGGAAAGGTTGTTCTCAAAGCTGGTTGTCTCCATTATCAAAGTGTTCATTATTAATTGCTGTTTCTTTGGTTTGATTACATACATTTAAAAGATACTGCAATTTAGCTCTTGTTTTTTCCATAGCATTTACTATCTGATGCTCTGAGGAGCCTGCTTTTCATTTATCATTTTGGTCAGGGTGTTGTTTTTTGGTTTGGGTGGGGTTTTTTGCAGTCTTGGTGCCAGACAAATCCTCCTTCTGGTAGCAGACTCACAATCTCACATTATTATGGCAGAATAGATAGGGTTTATGGAAACTGCTGCACACCCTGCACTCTGCCCTTGCTAGGTGTGGTGATTTTGCACGAGTCACCAAGTCTGATGAGCAGAGATTTAAAATACTGCTGTGGTCCTCAGCCACTGCAGGATCTTAGTGGGTCTTTGAGGTTCCTTTGTGCATCTGCTTCAACACCCAGAGATGCTGGCTGGCTGAGACCATGGTGGAGGAGTGGAGAAGCCAAGAGCTGGACCCAGCTGTCTTATTTCCTGAGGCAGGTTCCTTCCCAGTGCTGTTCTGCCTGGCCATTCATCGTGCATCTGGTGCTGCTCCTGTAAGGAACAGTAAGGGTCATAGAAAACCACAATAACACTTGTTCCTGCATTCAGCTGTCCTTTTGTTCCTGCTGTCCCGGTTAGAGCCTTAAAAGAGAAGTGTTTGTTTCCATTTTGGGTTTGTGATAAATACAAGCAAGAGTATAAGACAACAAGACAAAGGAGGAATCCTCACCCTTCAGAAACCAGCAATTCAGAGCTGGTTGCCTCAAAAGTCCTTCACAGAAGATCTGTGCGCATGGATGAAAATAGGTGTTCTCGGGAGTGGAATGTTTCTGCAGTCTCTTCTTCTGATTTAGCTTTTCAAATATCATTAATTGTCATTGTGACATAGGAAAATGCACACCAAAAAAAGCCATTCAGTGGGAAGTTGCACAGGTGAGGGATCTTAGGCTGCATGGCTCTCTCTCAGTTGTCCTTATGGTAGTTCAGCCATAGCTTGACTGTCTGCAGGTGGCAGTGGGATAGTTTATGAGTATCAGTCTTCTGTGCAATACACTTGTGGAGAAGCTGATCCCTTTGGATTTGGGAGGAGCTCTTTCAGAGAGGTGTCTGACTCATGGGCTTCCTTAGAGAGCCCGCATTTCCTCTGGCATTGATCAGTAATGACTGCAAACAGAAGTTCATTACATCTCACAGCAGGCTGAAGAAGTCTCACTGAGCTGCCATAGTCTGGTACTTTGGGGTTAATTCTTGTTCTTACTTAGCAAAATGATGAGTGCAATGCTAATGCTTAGGTAGGTGAAGGATGAAAGCATAGGATGAGCTCCCCAGCCGCTGTGTTTTAATCACTGCTAACAACTGGCTAAACATTCTGTTTGTCTGCTAGATCAAATGTTTTCTTTTATTGTGCTGTTTTTCTGGAGATGAATATGAAATGAATAGATTCCTGACCTCCCCCAGCACTCCTGATAGCGCTTCCATTCCCCCTCCTCCCCAGCTGATCCCGATAACTCTCAGCCAGAAACTTGCCTGGTGTAAACCGCGAGGAGAAGTGTGTGGAGGAGTCAGTCCTCGAGAAGAAATAGGGCTGTGAAAAACAGAACCGCTTTGTTTGAAAGGGGGAGGAAAGTATGCACGGAAAAGTGAGACAGTTGAACTGCAGGAGTGAGAGAAGAGCTCTCCTGGATTTATGAAGTGATGAGTGGCTGGTAAAAATGTGCATGCTCTAAAAACAATTAAACCCAACACACAACTGAGTGGTCTTTGTGCTCATTAACTTCTTGAGCTTTGCAATCTTGCACCTGCAAGATTTTTAATGTCAACTCGAGAGCAAGAAAACTTGTACAACTTTAGATTAGCCGACAAGGCTTTCATCACTTACAATATTGCTTTCTTGAAGAAGTGACCTGCAGTTCAGACAGCTTGTTTTCACTTCTCGGAGGTCAAACTCCACCATGCATTTTACAAATAACTTTGAAGTAAACAAACACACATGCCAAAATAAGGTATTCTTCAGTGAAAAAGGTTCTATTTTTGCTCTATTCAAAGATGGCTTTCTGGTTGTGCTCGTATTCTTTGTGCTGTACAATGCCAGAGCACAGCTGAAGCTTCCCTAAACACTTCTGAGCACTTTTGCAATATGTGGTGTCTTTGAAACTGGGGGTATTGCTGTGAGATGTGGTTCCAAGAGGCTGTTCTGGCTGTTGGCATATGTGGGATGGTCGCGGAGCGTGTCTGTGGACACCGGCAGCAATCTGCTCCCTCCAGTTTCACTAACACCATGGCTTTATCATGGTGCACACATGGGGCATCACACCTGAAGAAGCAGTCTGGCACCCCCATCGCTTAGCAGGACCTCGTTCTGCACCTGCAAAACTTCCATCATGCAATTTCCCAGGAGATTTTGGGAAGGTGCATTCCCTGTGCATCAGTGCACGCTCTCCCACCCATCTCTCACTGGCTTCCCTTGGCAAGTGTGCACATTGAGGAGAAACAACAGCTTGTTTTCACAAACGACGCAGAATCAGAGATGAATGTAGCTCTGCCTGCTGAGATACTCCAGGGCTGGTACTGATTGTGGATCCAGATCCCCGCGGAGGATCCCTGACAGTGACACTAGCAGCAGTGCTTTCCTATTTGCATCTTGATGCACATTAATTAAGTGCAATGAATCCTATTTGAGGGGGAAAGTTTAGAAAGAAGCAGCCCGCGTTCCTTAGACTTAGCACAATTCAACCTCAGGCCATCCCCTGCAGTTCCACTTCCTTTAACGCTGGTTATTTGTGGTTTCATGTATATTTGTACTTGCGAGAAGGATCCCAGCCTTCCTGCAGTATGTCTCACCCCAGAAGCTCTCAGCTGAGGAAAATGAACAAACCATAATGAACAAGCTTTGTGGAAGCACAGGATCTCTGTGGGTCACTCCTGGGGAATTTTCAGGAGATGAGTTTCCTCACCTGTCTGTCAGATAAATGAAGTGTGTGCCACTTGTTGCACATGGGCCAGTGTAATTCCTCAGTGTTAAAACAAGGCTATTTCCAGCAGCACTCTACAGACACAGGAAATTATAGGCACTTTTCCTATTGGAAACAGACTTTGTTCTGGGAAGCAGTATCTGTGCAGCGGGATCTGGGCTCTGTGTTCCTGCAGTGCTGTATCACTGGAGAAGCATGGGAGAGGCACAGTCCTCATGGAAGTGTGGGGAAGTACAAGCGTAGAGAGGCAAAGCAGTGTGCATATGAGCGCACAAGCAATTTGTGCAGATTTCTGGCTCTATCAAAGCTTTTCCTCTGTCAGAGCAGGCCAGTGATGAACTGAATCACCAAGAGCTGGTTTTTGCTAAATTATCAATAGCAGTCATGTCTGTGAGAGTAATTTTCATTCTTACTTCTACTTTAATAGCGGTGCCAGCAGACTTTGGGCAGTTCTCATGACAGATTTTGTTAAGTCTCCTTGAAGATGTTAAACTCTCTGAAGTTAGTTTAATAAGCTTTTTGCCTTTATCGTATGGACTCTGTCCTGTATACACCGATGTGTGATCTCTGTCCTCCAGATTCAGTGAAGAGGGGATGGAGGTGATGGAGCGGTTGATCTACCTCTTTCGCAAATTTAACCAGTTGAAGGTCAGCAATGAGGAGTACGCGTGTATGAAAGCCATTAACTTCCTAAATCAAGGTGAGTCCATGAAGAGGAGGTATTGGCCCTAATGGAGAAATTCTCTGAAACAGTCTGAGCAGTCTTTGCTTCCCCGATGAGAAATAAGAGGAAAGGATCTGAGATCAATTAAGAGACTCAAGCTCTGAAACCTCTGTGTTTACCATTATGTAGACCATACGCATGCAGAGCAGGATACTTGAGTACCCACCTGAAGAAATCCTGGAAGTAAATGAATTCATTTGCTTAGACAATTTTTATTGCCTTTAAATACAGGGACCAAGCACATTAAGTGTATCATTTTACATATGTACCAAGGGTACCAATACCAGGATAAGAACGGAGCAGGGACACTGTTGAAACCTTTCTGGATAAGGTTGGAGTAACTTACCAGCTGCTAACAGACTTCATCTAAAAGTATTATTGCTTTAGATAACTGTTTAGCCATTAACTGAAGGATATTTTAAAGCCAGTTAATTGGTGCCACTTTCTTTTCCTGAAGGAAATATTGGCTGTTTGCAGAACAAGCTTTCGAAGATTCCCAACTAGAAAATGTATTTGTTCCAAGCTTTTCTGGCTATTTAAAATGCTTACCTTCAGGATATATACTTAGGTCACCCAGCTGGCTTCCTGCTTTCTAGATGCTACACCTAATGCTAACTCTTCACAGGGAAAAGTAATCATGAATGAAGTATTTAGGTGCAGGCAATGAATTCAGCCTTAGAAGGGACTGTTGACTAACCAGGGTATTAAAGCTGGCAGTCCAGGCTGCTGCAAGACCCTGGCTATATCAAAATCCATGCAGAGTAATTCTTCAACATGTGAGAAGATCCTGGTCGTTGCCTAATAACTGTAAAGGGCTGGAGTAGTTCAGAATAGGTTGTGTTTGTTCCTCAGAAGTGCCTATCCCTGTCTCCACTCTTGCACATTGTCCCAATCCACTGCTTGCTGGGCGTTTGTTGTGGCCCAGTGTCAACATTTCTTCGTGTTGTAAAAGAAGCGAACTGTGAGAGACAAAGCTCAATGGGTGCTGTTGAGCTGTGATTTTGGAAATAGATGTTCCCAAAGTCTGCTGTAGTGTGAAAGATAGTGGCAGTCTATAAAAATGTGCTGCAGGCTCTCTCCTCCCCCACTCATTTCCAGCAGGAGATAGTGCTGACGCTTCAATCTGTGCCGGGCTGAGGTTCCGGTTTGCTTCCCTGGGCAGTTTCCTGACACTGGATAATACACTTCTCGAGCTGTCTCCATTGTTTTCCAAAATGTATTTTCATTAACTTCCTGTCTTCTTTTATTTTTAGTTGAAGTTTGCAATTTTTTATGTGAAATACCTGAGAATTATTTTTAAAAGTCAGCTTTTGGGCAGTAGATAAATGCCTCTTCCGTCAGATGGTCTTACAATACAAGTCTGCACCAAGGGTCTGCAGCTTCCTTGCTCCACGGCACTGGATCCATCCCAGGAGTTCCAGCAGCGTGCCGATGCTGTTGATCACACTGAAGGGTGGCAGTTGTACTTCCTGCCAGTTTGATAGCTTGGAAATGCCTATTTTTCCTCTGTGTATGTTGCCTGACATTGGCAAAGCTAAATTTAAAAACAAGAAGTTGACAAGTTTATAAAGCTCATATGACATAATTCATAAACAGATGGGGAGAAATATGATGATACCTTGAATTATAGAGTTGAGTGCTTTCCTCAGCCAGGATGATATAGCTAAAATCAACATGTTTCTGTCTGAGGAAGTATTACGCTGAATCTGCTGTGAGGACTAAACCTTGACATACAGCTGCTTTACACCAGGCAGATGGGGATTTAAGATTGCTGGAGCTGTTATCTCCAAATGCGTTTGTTGAGCTCTGCAGATGAGCAGCTTAAGACAGTAGCTGTTCTCATCTTGGCCCTCTGTGGAAGGAAATCCTGTACCCAGACATAGGTGTAAAGAGGCATACGCGATGCAGGCATGCCAGGAGGGGAGATGGGAATTCTAGTAGTTGCCTAACTGGGCAGTCTCTGAAGCAGGGACACAGCTTAGAGTTATAGAAAACATTCTGTCTTTCCTGAAGAAGTGGCAATAAGCACAAGGCTGCTGCTCTTGTAGGATGTTTTTGTCATGTTTTCATTCATTCCTCTAATTGTATTCCCTTTCAGACATCAGGGGTTTGACCAATGCATCCCAACTGGAGCAGCTGAATAAGCGGTACTGGTATGTTTGCCAGGACTTCACAGAGTACAAATATCCACACCAGCCAAACCGTTTTCCAGATTTAATGATGTGTTTGCCAGAGATACGATATATTGCAGGTAACTTTTTGAGCTCTTTTCCCATGGGATCATGTACAAGTTATGAAATTTGCTTCTTTTGAAAGAAAACAATTTATAACAGTGAAAGTCTTGCCAACTTTGGAGGATGTATGTGTGGGACCTTCTTCTGTCAAAGCTCCTTGCCCACCTTTAAGCCCATCTCCCATCACCTCTAGCTCATCCAGCCAGACTGGCTGTTTGCAAGCTGTCCTTGTAATGCTGGCAGATGCAGTGTTACGTCCTGCTCCAAGAAGACATGCCTTGCTCTGACCTGCTGCCCTTTAAGTACCATGGGGGGTTCTCCTTTTATTTTCTTCCTTTCAATCCCAACTCAGAGGCATTTTGCCTTAAAAGGGTGCAATCCTCATTTGAGTAGTAATAAGAAACAGAGAGCCCTGAAATGGTGCTTAATTATGGAGCAGATGGTAGAGGGAGCAGTGGGCAGACCCACAGTGTAACCCCTAGGTTTCAGCTCATCTGAACCTCTGAAATCTGCAGGTGAACTTTCAAATGCAGTTGTGTCACTAATTAGATCTACAAGGTCTGGTGTTACTAAAACATTGTTTGTTCCTGAATGTTATGGCAAAGGGAGATACTTGCCTCCCTGTGTCAAGGCTCTGTGTGCTTCATCGTACTCTGTCGTAATGAACAAGATAATAATCACAGAGTAGCTCTCATAATTTACTCATTGAGATCAACAAGGGAGTTTGAGGAGAGACGGGATTTAGTCTTTCTCAGTTTCTATAAATACTGCTCCATTGTGGAGAAATCATTTTGATCTGACTTTGACCATTTATTTTGCTTTCTATTCAGTAAATAATAAATCCTGTTGTGTCCAAATGAATATCAAATGTCTAATGTAGCGGTAGGATGATTAACTGTTTTCTCTGAGAGGTTCAAGGTAAAACCATTGCTCGCCTTGCTGGCTTAGGTGTCTCTGAAATCTGATTCAGGAGTGGCTGCTAATTCTGGTTTTTCTCTTACCAGGAAAAATGGTAAATGTTCCCCTGGAGCAGCTGCCTCTCCTGTTTAAGGCTGTTCTACATTCCTGCAAGACGAGTGTGAGCAAAGAGTGAGCCCAGCTCGGCCAGGCCAGTGCTTTACACTGTGCCTTGGGCAGGGAGCTGGCTCACCCCGGGAGAGGGGCAAACGCGATCCAGGCAGAAGCCAGGGCAGTGGTGTCCCTGCTGTTGTAGCAAGAATCTTTTTTTGTTTGGTTTTTTGTTTTGTTTTTTTACTCTTTTTCCTATATATTTATTTCACGACAGAGTTGAATGTATGATCTTCAACACGATGCACATGATTCTGTATGAATGCAGCAGATGCATTCTCCAGCAGTTTACAGAATGTGAAGATGTTTAATGTTACAGTGTTTGTTAGGGTTAGTTCTTTTGTATTTGGGGGCTTGGGACCAAGATGACTAAGACTACCTCAAGGAGAAGATGCTGTTTGTGCACTGCTCTTTCCATGATTTGTATCCAAAAGCGTTTGTCATAGAGAGCAAATGGCCTCACTGCATCGACAGAGCTGTTAGTATCCCAGATGGACGATTTTGGTGAAGTGGGTGTTAGAGAAGTGCCAAGCTTTTTGTCTTTAAATATAATAATAATTTTTAAAAGGCAGGAAGTGGAGAAGAAGGAAAAGTCTCTCTAGCCAGTTGGTTTCTTTTCCCCCTGGCAGTTTTCAGATGCAGGTTTAGTTCCTGCAGTTTCCCTGAATCCTGTCCCAGTGGGATCATAATATTCCCAAGCTGCAAGGGGCTCAGTGCTCCTGTCCCCTCCTGGGAGCTGCAGGAGTGGGCTCTCCCCAACCCCGGTCTAACCCACTGGCCTCTCACTGTTGCTGCAGCACCTCTCCATTCGACTGAAACTGCGTTGCTGCAGTTTATAGCAGGCTCCTGGCATTATACAAAGGTACTCTTGTTGCTAGAGAACTGCAAGTAATTTCTCATCACTTCCTTAACATCCATTTTAGGTTCACAAAAGCAGGAAAACACTACTTAGAGAAGAGGCAGGACTGCCCCTTTGAGTGTGTTCCTCCAGGGTGGTATCTGACTGCTCAGGAGGCTTCTGAATTGCAGTAATCCCAGTCTGTTCCTGGCAACAGTTAATGTACCTTGTGGTTCAGTGTGACCTGTCTAATAGGGCAAGGGACTCCAGTGTTCTCTGGCATGGCTTTCTCTGCTGGACTCGGGGAATGCATAATCCATACTCATATCCTGCCAGGACTGTTTTGCTGCTTGTAAAATTCCTTCTACCAAGAAAATGCTATTAATGCAGTACTTGGTAAACTGTTCTGTCCTAGGTGTTGCAAGGCTTGCATTTTCCATCTCAACCTCCACACCACTCCACTGCATGGAGAGCTGGGTTAATCACAACTGGTTAGCTGCTTGAGCAATTGCTAAGTGCTTTTGTTTTCTAAACTTGGGTATTCTTATGAGTAACATCATAGCTTCCAGCTTGTGGTGGTGGTGGTGAGGTTGGATGAGACACCTTGTTCTCATCTCCTTCATTCACAATTAACATTCAAAGACTCAGTCACTCTCCTAGGCAGCTATGTTGCCCTGGCTGGATTTCCTTCCCTGTGTCCTTAGATATGAATCTCATGTAGCAAGAGGGTTCATCAACAAATGTTTGAATGCTGTTTTAAAAACACTTTGGGAAACAGCTTGTTTCTTCAGGGTAAGAGGGACCAGTTGCTACCTTTTTGTCTTGTGCTGATGAAGGCACAAAGTTAGTTCTGCTCAGAGGTACTGAAGCTGCTGTGAGATGCATGTGATGGTGATAGGAGAAAAACCTCATTCACCAACGTTGTCTTTCCTTCCCCTTCACCCAGCGGGTGCTCCCTCGGTTGCAGCCCAAGAGATGCTGTGACCCACTGGCTTGGCACATCTCTCACTTAGTTGACAGCTGTGGTCTCACCCAGGACCCACGGCAGCAATCCCGCTTGGGCATCTTCCAGCTTGATGGTTTCCCTTTCCTAAAAGTCCACTAGCTGCTCATTTTTCATGATTTAAATAGGATGTTACGGGTAAGAGCTGCTGGGCCCAGCAGCAGTTCAGCTTGACAGAGCTCCACAATCCAAAGGTGGTTCCGTGAATCTCACTTACTTTCTGAACTGTCAAATGGGACAAGCGTGTATTTCTCAGGAAAGCCTTCTGCATGCATACCTCAAGTGTAAATGGGAAGATGTTAGTATATCTGTTTGTAAGTTAGGAAGTGTTTCTCAGCGTTTAAGTTTAATTTCCAAATAGCTTGATATGATCTTTTTATTACGGGTTATCTTCTGGCTCACTGTTTTATACACTCAAGGAATCGTTACAATTGCATAGGAGTAATTCTATTCTGCTGTTATTGAATTATTATGATCTGTTGGTGAATAAGAGTTTGTTTTAGTGTACATAAGAGTGGTCATCACATTGCCAAATATCCAACAACAATAATCTGTTAGGTATTCTGTGTTTATCCAAAATAGACTCCCAAGACTAATGCTGTACCAACAACAAAAAAACCTGAAATTCCTTTCTGATGATGAATGGACAAGAATGTTCTACTTTCTGTTGTATGAAGCAAATTTTACAAAGGTTGATTGGCAGCAGCATCTGTTACCAAATAACCCATTTGTTGTAGAGAGTAGAAAAGCCTTGCTAAACTGGCAAGTAAGGAAGAAGCTAAAGTATCAACCCAGAATCTAGCTCACCGGACAGTCATTCTTAATATCTTCTGCACCAAGTCCTCTAATGACTTGTATTTTTTAAACAGGGTAAAGTGAATGTGTTGCATTGCAAACTCAGGTATTATGAGAAGGTAGGAATGTAGCTAGAGACGTAGAGACGTTAGGTCAGTCACTAGATGTATTTGTGAATTTGGTTTGAAGGACACTCTGGAAAGGTTGGAATTTTTGTTCCATTCTTCACGTAACATTCGGTTTACAGGGACTCATATTTTATTTGTGCTTAATGCTAGTAGGGGGAAGTTCATTATCTTTGGTATCTATCTGCTCTTGCTTATCTGACCTTCTGTCGCAGAGGAATCAATCAACAATAATAGTCTTTGGTAGAATTTTCTGCCATGACAAGTCAATTTTTATCCCCGATTTGAAAGATAAATTGGCTGACTGACCCCCTCCTCTCCTTCATAGCATTTGTGCAGGTGGAAGGCTGAAGAGTTACTTTTAATCCGAACAGAGATTTGGGACATAAATATGAAGAGCTCAGGCTCACGCATTCAGAGGGGCTCTGCTGAGGTGTCCTCGTTGCTGTTTTACAGGTTAGAACTGGTCACCCTGTGCAGAGAACAGAGCAGAAATTGCTCCAGCTGATGGGGCTGAGTCCCAGCATAAGCGGCCAGTCCCTAGGACCTGAACAAAAGCTTTTTGAATGCAACTGGGTTTTCTTCCGCTGCCTGCCTTTGGGTCAGGCTGCTGAGTCTTGACCCCAGTGTGTGTGTCAGTAGTGAGCCCTTGTCCTCAGCATGCCTGGCCCCTCGAGAGGTCTG
This sequence comes from Loriculus beryllinus, assembly GCA_039877255.1. Lineage (NCBI taxonomy): Eukaryota > Metazoa > Chordata > Aves > Psittaciformes > Psittacidae > Loriculus > Loriculus beryllinus. The sequence goes on along the minus strand of JBCJKH010009906.1, from coordinate 10,264 downwards.
TGGGGACAACCAGGGCGTTCAGAGATGCCAGGTACCTGAGGAGGGCAAAACCAGTGCAGCAGGAGGGAACTCTCCAGCCGTTTTGCATATGCATTAACTACTTTTTAATTGTTAATAATGCAGTGGTGCTCATTCCTGTCTCCTGCCTGCTGGCCTGCAGAGCTGTGCAGAGCCACTGTGCGCTTTGGGTCAGTGCGGTACAGCTCTGCATCCTTCTGTAACCCAAATCCTGAGCTGTTGCTGTCTCCCATCACACAAAGGACTAAAGAGAGAACAGGGCATCTCCAGGGTGATCAGTGCAAAGCGGTCAGTTGCAATGACACCCGTTTTCCTGGTGGTCTGGTGTTACTTGGACTGAGCCTATAAGAGTGAGCAGAGCTCCAGGCCTGCTCGCTCTGACAGTGTGTTTGCAGGGCTGCTTTCCTCACAGGGCAAGCCCTGGGTGGTTGTGCCCTCACCCTGCAGTAGCCCATAAGGCTCAAGCTCACATCAGTGCCACTTGCTGGCCGTCCCTCCCTCTGCCGCACACATCAGATCTGCCCTCACTCTTCAGGCCTCTGCACAGAACAGAACCACCTCAGGTGAAGGAGTTTGGTCTTGTCCTTCAAACCAACCTTTTTTTAAAAAAAAAGAAACTTGAATTTCTTTTATCTTTACTACATTTTTTTAAATGAAAAAAAAAAGCAAAAAAAAAAAAGCTCTCCTGTGAATGTGCTATTTACCGTTCATTCTTTCTTCTTTCTTGGTTTTGATTTGAAGCTATGAAGCTTGGTGTCTGTGAAAATGTTGTTATTTCTCAGGATAATAAGCGGCAATCATCCCTGCCACATAAAGGGCAGGAGAAAGGGGGAAACTTGGGGAACTAGTTTTAAGTATGAAGCTGATTTTTAAGTTGTAGATGATGTGTAAATCGAGGGTAATGCATGGGATGTCAGTATCAAGCTGCGGTGTTTCTCCGGGTTCACAGTGTGTTGTTTGCAATGCACAGAAGCTCAGGGATAAGTATTTAAAATGTGACCCAGAGAAACCCTGGTTTTGATGTTGCAGCAGTTGCTTCTTTCATGACTTGTTTGGAGGACCCAGTAAAAGCTGAATGAAGCCCCATATAGAGATTTCAGGGGGAAAGCTTTCTCTTTGGCTTGTGGGAAGTTTGCCTACTGAAGGCTTAGGTGTGCTCTAATATTTGAAGCATCCCGAAGGAGCACGCTGCTGTTTGACCTGTTGCAAGGGGATCTGCATGGAGAGCAGGTTTTGGTAACCTCACGCTTCTGCTGAAGGCACGTCAGCTCCCAGGGCTGGGAGACGTTTGTCTGTGTTTCCACATCACCTCATCCTTCTGCCTTACATGTTTGAGTGCTTGTGGAAAAGAGGAAAATGGGAATTTCCCAGTATGTCCCTGGCAGCCAGTCACAGTATTCCCTGCACTCAGTTTGTTGCCATCTTAGTGGCCAGTCTGTACAGCTTTATCATTACAGGTCAGTCAGGTTGTAGACTGAAGAGTGACCCTGGTTCAGTTACAGCTGATGCCAGCACTGAGTGAGGGTCAGGAAAAGTTTGCGGGGCTGAAAACCTTGTTCCCAGCACTCTCAGTGGCCAGGACCTGCAGATCTGAGTTTCAGCCAGTCCTCCAAAGAGCTGGTGAGGCCAGTCCAGGCAATGTCTTCCCCTTGAAAAAGATGAAATTGAAAGGAGCTCGTGCGCAGCTGACCTCTAACAAGTCTATGAAAGAAGCAACAGGGTTCAGTGGAAGAAATGCCCCCAGGGGCAAAAAGAAACTGAAATTGAAACCAGATGACGATCAACCTTAACAAAGCCTTTTGTGATTCATTGTTTTCTTTCAATTTATAAAATGTCTTGTAATAGTTGATAACATTATTGACTCAATTTCCATAACTAAACTACCTCGTGTGACATCCTGTTTATCATCTCAAAGGGATTGTGTGAAAAACAAAATACTGCCAGTGTCTGAAGAACGAGGGGGGGTGATGGTGGAGTTTTGTTTCCCTTCCCATGGGTTGTGGCTTGGTTCCTGGTACTGCCACAGCATTTCAACCTGCGGGTGATGGTTTTGACTTGGACTCCTGGCCTCCAGGAAGGCGTTGGGCTGTGCACACCGTGCTCTCACCAGGCACTGATGTGCCATGGTGGTGACCACTGCCACAACGGGCCACTGTTCACAGGGTGAGCAGTGTCCTGTGGCTATGTGTGACAGTGAGGCAGTGTCTGTGACGCTGCAGAGGAGGGCTGAGCTCCAGTGGAGCACAGCCCCTGCCTGCAGCCACAGGGCAGGACATGGCTTTTGCCAGTTTGGCTTTTGTTGATGCCCATCAGCTACTGTCCTGGCACAGACACAGTGCAGAGGCTGCATTTGTAGCCTGGGACCTTGCAGAGCCCTCGTGTACGTCCTGGGCGTCAAGGTGCTGCAGGAGGAAGCGGGTCCAGTTTGCTGCCATGTCCTTGTGTCAGCCCATTGCTGGTTTGCGGGACGTTTCCAAGATGGATCGGTCCCGGTCTCGGGGTCCTTCCACTGTTGTTCCAGGTGATGGTTTCTCCAGTAAAACACTTCATTTTTCCCACAATCCCTTGTGTAAATCAGGGAAGCAGGATGTTGCCTCGGCATGACACGCGGTGAACGCTGGCACGCTCAGAGCCGGGGCTGGGGCAGGAGACTCTGTCCGGCCACCGCCACCCTCACCCACGGCACCCGAGGAGGAGCGGGCCCCGGTGGCACCTCTCGGGAGCTGCCTCCCTCTCACTACACTATGACCAAATGAATGTCTCTGCTGGCACGTCTCGGGCGCGCCGTGGCACAGCCGGTCCCCCTTGTGCGGTGGGACTGGTGCGGGTCCGTGTCAGCCCGACCTGCCCCTGCTCCGCTGCTCCGCTCTGTGACTTGACTACCTGTGGAAATGTGACCAATAAGTGTTGAACGCATGTGTAGCGAGTGTTAGCTGTATGAACTAATAAATGTGAATTGTCCTGCACTGGTGGTGCCTGCTCTTCACTTGCAGCTTCCTTTTCAGCAGCGTTTTTCACTCGGTGGGGAGGCAGCATCAGGGGGATGGAGCCCAGAGCAGAACTGGGTGCTGCAGCGCTGCCGTGCCCTGCCTGCTGCTGTCTTGCCGTGGAGCAGCCAGGGCTGGATGCGTTTCTGGGTCTGGAACCCTGCTAAGAGTGGGGTTGGCTGCGGGAGGCTATGCAACAGGAGCAGAGGAGGGGTCCTTCTGCAGGGGGGATGAAAGGAGTGGGGGCAATGCAAAAAGTGAAGGTCTTCCAGGCCCTGCCATGCAACAGGCACCCAGTGGTCTCCTTCCCCTTCTCCCAGTGAAGGCAGGAGGATGGGTTTTCTCCTTTAGGTCACTGCAGCCTGAGGTGCCCACCGTGGCAGACAGGACACGGCCACACCAGTGCTGTCACCTGGAATGATCCTGTCTGTGGGATGGCCAGAAGATGCGGTGGTTCGGATGGTCACCATCACCACAGGGTGCAGCAGCAGGAGACCCATGCAGCAGCGGCTGCTGCAGGCAGGAGGCATAATCGGAACAAGCAAACACACCAGGAATCCTTGACCAGCGTGCTCCGAAGAGAAACTGCAGAAACCATTTAGCAATCTCCCGTGTCAGCGAGGTGGGTGCGTGTTAAAAGACTAAGAAGCACTTTACATATTTACATTTCCATGTGTATTAGGGAGCACACGCCAAGGCCCACTCAGGGAAACACGGAGCTGCCACAAAGGCGGCTCCAAGTGAGCAGCAGCCCCGTGCTCCGCAGCTCCTTCCCACGGGTCTGTGCTGCTAAACCCATCAAAATGCAAATTGTTCCCTTTTAATGTGTAGGAGCTCTTGTGCTCAAGTGTTTAAGGTTCCCCTCCACCTCCCCTTTATTTTAATAATGAGAGATTCTGTAGCAAAGAAATGGCAGTTCAGCATCTGCCTCCTGGCACATGGGTGCAATCCTCCATGAGCTGAAGGATTTTGTCCCTGACGGAGCTCCTGGGTTGGAACATGGAGCTGCGGGATCATAATAAGCAGTTCTTGTGTGGGGCAGAGCCTGTCCCCAGCCACAGAGAAGTGCACTGGTTGTTCTTGGGGTGTTTTCTTTCCATCGCTTGCCCCTTTGCTGTGTCCCCAGCTTTGGGGAAGCTGGCCTGTTGCTCTGCCAGCACCATACCTGCTCCCTGCCAGCTCCTTCTAGAGGGCTTCTTGCATCCCAGCTTCCATCCTGGCGTGAGTTGTGCTGCCCCGCTCCTCTGCCAAGTGCTCTCATGTCTCCTCTCCATTGTGTTAGTTCTTTAAAGCAGTTCTCCTCCTCTGTGGTGCAGCTTGAGCAGCTTTAACACTGGATTTATTCCCTGTAAGGGGACCCTGAAGGCCAGCAGTGGCAGAGCTCCCCGGGAGGTGGCAGAGGATGCTCCGCACGCGTGGGGCAATGGGTTTGTCCTCACCTCCAAACCAAGCAAGAGGCAATGGTGCATCCTCTCCCCTTTCCCCTCACTGGCATGAGAGGCTGCCTGGAAAGCAAGGGTGGTGTGGGAAAAGTACCAGCACATTTTAATTTCCAGCTCAACCTCTCCTGACCACTGTATTTTGATTAGAGCTCTGCTTCCTTTTCATCTTGGTGCTCGGGCTGGTGACAACTGCCACAGCCTCGTGCACGAAGTGCAATAGTTTATCACCGAAGGCCAGCCGCTCTATGAATTCAGAGCCAGCGCTGAACAAATCACGCTGTCACTAACGTCAAACTTGTTAACCTGATCTTTGGTGGATCACTAGTGTCAACATTGCATGGGACATACATTATCGGGCCCAAGGACTTTGGGAGATGCGTTTGTCAGGCTGCTCTGTCACAGTCCCACTCTTGACCTTCGGAAAGTAACTTTCAAGGACAAGCTGCTTGCCTCTTCCAAAGAGTTGCTGTCCCCAGGAGTGTCACCCCATGGCCACTGGCTGGGACAGGGCTGTGAGGGGAGGCTGGTCACCATGCCTGCAGTGCTGGTGTCAGCCCAGCAACAGGGGAGGGCTCTGTGAGGATGGTTGTGTGCAGTGTCTGCAGGGCTGGGCATGGATTGCCATTCGTGTCCATTACTGACCATGTCTATTCCCTGAACGTCTCCCTGTCTTCTCACCAACTGCTCTCATATCTCTTGCCCAGTCACTACCACTGTCACTGCAGTTCAAACCTGAAATCCAGTCCGTTGCATGCAGTGGACTGGTGGGTTGCCATTTACTGGACCATCACAAGTCTCCCATGTTGGTTTGCCAAGTTCAGGTGCAAGAATCGCTCATGGTGTTTCTGACAGGGTTGATCACCACTGTTGCAGGTCAAATGAAAGATGGGCCACCATGGCCAGCATGGTAACAGCATGCTCAAGAGGTAAGGTCCTGCTCAAGCTCCTGGGGGTGATGGGTTCTGTGGTACCTTTGCTCAGGCTGGTGGCATCTCCTCCCTGCAGCTCCAGCCTGTGGTCCTGCAGGGGAACGGGACAACCTGGGTATCCTTCTTGGGGCTGTGTGCTGGTGGGTGAGCAGGTAGGACTGCACCAGAGTAGATGCAGCTCACAGTCAGGGGGACCCCGATGTGAGTGCAGGATTGGAGCTCCACATCACTGTCCCTACGGACTGACCCCTTTAATCAGCTGTGAAAGAGAGAGAGAAAGCTGGAGAGAAATCTTTCTCTCTGCTAACCTCATCACAATAAAGATTCCTATAAAGAGCTCTTATCCTTGAAGAAAATGAGGCACATAAGCAGGAATAGTAAACAAAAGGCTGTCATTTTGACCCAGGAGTGCTTCATGTTGTTGGCAACTGCCAAGAGGAAACATAAAGAGAGTCTGCATCCAAGTCCCAATTATGCAGAACTATGTGACTGATATGTCAATGAGTCCCCCCGGGGAGGAGACCACCAGCGCTTCCCGGCGCTGCCTGTGCACCATCTGCACACGCCGCCCTGCGCGGGGCCCGGAGCGAAGGCGTGCGTGGCATCGGAAGAATGCGGGGGACAAGGTAATGTCACCGGGAACGCTACCACCAAAGCCCTCGCCGCGCGCGCGCTATCGGCGGTCAGGGTCTGTGGGCAGGCGGCGGGCTCTGGCGCACGGTAGTGCTGACCACACCTGCTGCAGGCACGCTCCGGGAACGTGGCGCAGGCAGGAGGGCTGCCCCGCCGCCGATAAGCTGAGTGGATGGAGATAAAATCCCAGGAGGAGATATGCTTTGCTGAGCATCAAGGCTACGCACCAGAAAGGAGCCAAAGCGCGGCGGCCCGCAGCGGGTGGTGTGGGTCCAAGGGCTCTGGCTGCGGCAGAGCCACGCCAGCCCCGTGGCCCAGACACGAGGAGATAGGGTAGGGCAGTCATAGAATCATAGAGTGGTTTTGGTTGGAAGGGACCTTAAGATCATGAAGTTCTAACCCACTGCCACAGGCAGGGACACCTTCTACCAGACCATACGTGCTGGTGCCTGCACCCATCAGGGGCAGGAAGCAGAGGCTGTGCTGGTGCCTTAGTCGTGACTGTGTCAAGACAACTTTAGGGTCCATCCCTGGTACTGAACAGCAGCCATCCCCTCCCCAGCACATCCTTGGGGACCTGTGCAGCAGGGCCACTCCATCCCTCCCTCCTGAGTGCTGTGGCCATTAGGATGTCGTCCCAGTCTGCACCTTCTCCCTGTCCCCCCTGGGGCTGCACACAGCCTTCAGCACGGCCCCGTGTGCCCCGGCAGTGTGTGCTGTCTGGGGCATCCAAGACCTCCTCCGGCTGGTCCCATGTCCCAGCACAACCCCAGCGCAGGATGGGGATGGAGAGCAGGAGCATGGGGAAGGGGTCAGTGCTGAAGCTGCGAAGGGCCCTGGTGCCAAAACTGGCACCCGCTGGCTCCACACTGCAGATGGGCCCAGGCATCGCCAGCACCGCAGCCCCATGCACCCGCTCTGATGTGAGCCAGCTCTGTCCGGCCCCGGAGCAGCCTTCCCAGATCCACCTTCCCGCTGTCACCAGCTCAGACCTGAGGGGCTGCACCGCGGCCTCTGCGCCGACCCTGACCGGGGGCAACGCACCCACTGCAGGAGCTGCGCCACAGCCTTGGCAAGAGCCCGTGCAGAGGAAGGTGCCCAAGGCCGGGGGGGGCCGTGCTGAGCCCTGCGAGCACCTTGCTGCAAAAATAGCAAGTGTCCGGCGTGAGGCCGGGGCTTCCCGGGGGAACAATGCCCGGCGGGAGGAAGCGCCCCGCAGCTCCGTCCCCTCCTCGCACGGTGCTGAGCCACGAGCCGCTGCCTGCAGGGACCTTGAACCTGCCACAGATTTATTTTCTCTGCCATTGGCATCGCGTCGGAACATCTGGCATGGGGCTGATAACTGCTGGCGATCGGGGCGGAAGCTGCTCCAGGCCTGGCGCTTCTTCCAGAGCTCTGTTTTCATTACTTTTATTTCTCTCTTCAGCTGCAGAGCGAGGAAAAAACAAGGAGGGCTCTGCAGCTCCCTGCTCCCGCTGCTCTGCCTGCAGCCACAGCTATGGAGGGGTCTCCCTGCTCCCTCCACTCAGCGTAGATGCACTGCAGGGTCTGTCACCGTCGTGCTGTGTCAGGGTTGCATTGATGCAGAAAGGAATGAGCTTTTCCCCAACCCCTGAGCCTGGGATCGCAGGTACTGCCCTGCCACCCTGATGCCAGCAGCTGCCCGCTTTGGGCAGAGCTATAGTACAGCCGTCACTGTGCTGTCACAGGGCACAGGGTCACGGTTGCCAGCCTGTCCTCAGGGCCATCATCGCTGCAGGACAAGGCAAGGAGCACGACCCTGTGTGCAAACACACAAGGAGACACCACGGTGATGGATGGTGGGAGCGCGGGGCCGGCAGTGGGAGCAAATCCCTGTTCCGATGGGATGGGACGTCTCAATGTGCAGTCTCTCACCGCAGCGCCCGGCCTTGCTGCCCTTGTGTTCTCATAGGGCGATCGGAAAACCAAGCCCTATGGCCAGCATAGTGCCCACGGGGAAACACAGAGCAAACGCACATCCACTGCCAGGGGTTGGCTGCTCTTTGAGTGCTGCTCTGGCACATGCAGAGCTGCCGACCATGGGTGCTGTGAGCTCGCAGGGACCTGAGACATGGGGCCTCACACTTGGAGGAGCCTCTTCCCACCCTCCCCTGCAGAGGAGACGGCACTGGATGGGTGCAATGGGCTCGCACTCCTCCTGCCCTGTGCCCGTGGCCCCGTCCCTCCCACCCTGGGCTGTAAATCAGCAGGGCAGTGGGTGCTGGTGCACTCCCACCCACCGGTGCCCCCCGCCTCCCCATGGGGTCTCTCTCCTGTGGCGCGTTATCTGCCACAGGGGTCCCACTTATCTCCGCTGTCACTTTCTAATGCTAGTTTATGGGCAGCGTTTTGTAGCTTAATTATGATGGTTTTCAGCACGGTCACGTGGCCACAGAAGCCAATAAGGCACCGAAGTGGGTCCATCCCGGCTGAGCCTGGCCCCTATGGGGAGGAGATTGGCCGATGTCCTGCCCGGGGCGGCGTGTGCGCAGCCAGAGCCCCGACACCTTCCCAGCGGACACAAGTCCCATAAATCGCCCATCCCGCTGCGGACGGGGCAGCGGTGCCCAGCACCTCCTCGGGTCACAGCTCCTGACGGGCGGTGAGGGGGTTCTCCTGCTGTGCCAGCCCCACACTGCAGCGTGCACAGGCAGAGCGTGGTGAGTACGTGTCCCTGGGGAGAACCTCGGCCCCTCCGTCCTGCCCGTCTGCCAGCCACTGCCGCCATTCCCCAGCATGGTGGTGGCCAAGGCCAGACTTAGGGACACAGTAGGGCTTGGCGAGGAAGCAGGAGCCGTGCGTGGGACTCTGCTTCCTGCCCCATCCTCATTAGAGGGTGTGGGACCAGAGGGTCTGCACACTGCAGGCAGCAGAGCGAGGCCTCACTGTAGCCTTGGCCCCTCGGCCGTGCTGCTGCACAGAAATTACAGATCTGGCTGCCGGGCGGCTCTGGAGGCCCAGCCGCTGGTGACTGTGGGTCCCCGATCACCCCAGTGTGTTACCCGTGGGGGCACAGGGATCCCCAAGACCCTGGAGGACGTGTGGGAAGCGGTTGGGACCCCTCAGTGTCCGGAGCTGGCCAAGCACATGTCCCTTCCCCATCCCGCACCAGCCGGCACCGCAGCCCTTGGCTCCGAGTTGCTTTTGTTCCTCGGGGCGTTTGCTCGGCTCTTCTCCCAACCTGCGGCCCCTCTGGGTTCCTCTTCCCGGATGGCAGCTCTGGCTCCATGGCTGCCCGGCGGCTCCCACGGGAGCTCATGGGGGCTGTGGCCGAGGGGCTCTGCCGGCTGTGGGAGCGCTCCTGCCCCGCACCGGGGGCTGTTCTGCTGCTATTCTTAGCCGGGGCTCCATCGCCGGTGGCTCTGGAGCGATGCTCCGCCGAGCCTGTTTCCTGTTTGCCGCTCTCCCTGCCAGCGCCGCTTCCTACCCGCCGCACCCGGTGTGGGGCGAGCCGTGCGAGGTGAACTGTGTGTGATGAATCGTGCAGGACAAGTGAGGGATGAGCTGGACAGGATGAGATGTGCGGGATGAGCCGTGCGGGATGAGCCACATGGGGCCAGCAGCCCAGGCATGGGCCTCTTCATGGGGCACTGCTGGCAGCACAGCCCCAGCCGTACGGGAGCTCCCGGCACCCACAGCCTAGGATCTCCTGCATCACTGCCTTCCCTGTAGCTCCTTGAGCACCAAAATGCCTTGAAGAGGAGCTCTCTCCCCATGGCTGTGCGGGCAGCTGGGTCCTGCCATGCCGGACAAGGCTGTGACTCTGCACCAGCCACAAAGGGTCTCCTGACTGAGCGGGTTGGCCCTGATGGGATGGGTTCACCTCCAGTGCCCAGCCCAGAGCCTCAAGCTCTCTATGGCCAAGTGGGAGCATCCCAATAAAGAAGACGTGCTGGGAGCATGGGTGCTCCTGTGCCAGTCTGCTGCCGTCATGGAACGTTTCATTAAGAATCCCTGAATGTGCAGCAATGAATTAAACCCTGGAGGAGAACAACCGCTATCTGGCAGGCAGAGGAGGACACTGTTGGCAGTGGCTGCTCCTGGCAGGGTGGCCGGTGCTAGATCTGAACCATCAGTGGCCCCAGCGGAGGTGTCCGGAGCTGCTGCATGCCCCAGTGCTCCTCTCGCAGCTTCCCAAGGCTCTGGGAGCCAGAAGGGCCTCTTGGTGCGGGGTAGCAGGGGTGGCTCTGGCAGGACCCGGGGGTCTAGGGGCCATGCATTGAGCGAGACCAGC
>JBCJKH010009903.1:0-10874 GCA_039877255.1 Loriculus beryllinus | reverse complement strand
GACTCCTGCCTACAGGGATAACTCCAGAGGTAAAGGTCAGAGGGAAGTGAGTCCATCTCTTTAATTAACAGGTTTTGAGTTAATGGCTGGAGTTCCTATGGAGAGGGAGATGTGACTGCTGTGGGGACAGCCTATGGTGCTATTGGTTCTCAGCTTCCCAAGAGTACAACGGTAGGAAGAAAAGCCAGGGATATCATTCTACCTATGTACTGAAATTTAGTGGTAAGGAGAACTGGGAAACAGAAGGATGAGTGCTTGGAAAAATAACAGTTAGGTGGGCAGGACTCGGAAAGAGGAACCATATGGACTCCACAGTGGATGCACTCATGGCACATGGTCTCATCAGGGATGTTTTCCCTCCAAGCCCATAAAGCCTGCTGCTTGCCTAGTGTTGTGAGAAGCTGTTTCTGGGACTGGTAAATTTAGATCCAGAAAGGAGACCCCCCAAGAAACAAAGAGGATGTGGTCATGGAGCCATGAAGCTCCTGAGGCTGGTGACACCAGCACTGCAATGGGCAGCAGCCGAGCCCCACTGGGATGAGACAGGCAGGAGCACTGGGGTCTCACTGGACTTCCCAGGCTGGAAAGAGCAGCAAGAGAGGTCCCAGCCTGGTTCCCTGGGGAGTTACAGCCTGTCTAACTTGTTATTCCTCATACAGCCCTTTCGACTTCGCCTTGTAAAGGTTGTGAGGCAGATGGAGGGTCACCAGCGCCTGTGTCAGAGCTCGCTGGGGAGGGAGAGCTTCAAAAGCATGGAAAAATCCTACAGGATCCTGCTAGGGAAGTGAATGAAAACAAAGCCCCACTGACATGGATAGAGCCAGCAAGGGGGACTTCATCTCCTGCCTTTCTCCTATGGACACTGCACTGTCACCTCGGCTTCTGCTCGCTGCATCCGTCTGCTGCCTCCTGCTTTTGACTGAGGTTTCAGTGATTGGAATGAATTTTTCTGAGTGTCCAAACCATTTCCCATGTAGCATCTCTCTAATCGGGCATTAATTAGGCATCAGTTAATGAATGCTCAAAATAATTTATCTTTGGATGCGTCCAGGTTGCAGTCTTACTTTTAACAGCGTTAGACTCATTATTAGATTAACATCGTTATAAATGTTCTCCATTACCTGCTTGTTTCCATTGTCTTTGCCTTATTACTGAGAGTGAAAATCACTCCTCCCACATGCATTATTGATGAGTAAGGACTTTCTATATGTAGCACGGGATTAATTGTTATACAGCGTAATGCATTTAGCGTGAAGCCTCAATTTGTGCAAGAGCTGAAAGCAGCCAGAAGAATGCAGACACCCGGAGCCAGCGCACTCGGCCAGACACAGAACATCTCTATGAGCCCAGACCAGGATCCTCCGGGCCGGTGCCAGCACAGGAAGAAACTTAAAGAAGGCAAAAAGAAGCTGGTTTGATACCCAAGATCAAGGGGGGAAGAAGGTTCAAAGGGTTGAAGCACTTTGCTGCCACTGCAGCAGGGATGCTGGCCTCAGCTCAGCCCATTCCCAGGGCACCCAGTGTCCCTGTGCTGGCAGTTTTCTTGCATTCAAAGCTTTATAACACTTTACTGTGTCTCCAAGTGAGGCAAAACCTTGGTTTATTTGGGAAGACATGATGCCACTTGTTTTCATTGGAGTCTTAGGCTCAAGGGGAAGAACTAACAGGTTTTACTATGACTTAGGAGGGATGCAGCTTCAGAGCTCCCCAGAAGGCAGCCCCATCACAAGCCCATTCCCTCTCTGTAAGCTGCTGCTCTCAGATGGATGCTACCACCTCTCCACCCAGCCAAGTTTATATGGGTCATGACCCGTCTAAATCTCCAGCAGGATCTGGTCTAGAGGATGGAGCAGGTTGCTTCTCTTCCAAATCTCTCCTAAACTGCCATCTGCTTTGGGAGACCTATCTTAGCTCATGTCTACATGCAACTTGACTGACTGCTTACTCTGTCCATTACCAGTGCTGCTCAAGCTGTTAGATTTATAAGCTCTTTAGAGCAAAGCCCTCGTCTTCTGGTTGCTGATTTATGTGTCTTTACTGCCATAAAACACTATGTATAGCTACTACATAATATAAATAATAATACTTAGGCAGAGCGAGCTACAAGTGGGGACAAAACATCTGTCTTCTGCTTGCAGCTGGGATTATCAAAAAGGCAGAAGTTTGCTCATCACTCACCCTCTTCTGAAGCCAAATTCACACCTGGTGTAACACCACCACCTCGCTGTCAATGGGAACCAGAGAGACATTTCCTGTCCCATTCGCACCCTTGGAGCTAGCAAAGGGTGGCTTCTAAATCCCAGTGATCTGGGGCGCACTGCTACAACCCCTGGGCAAAACGCGCTTTGAAACTGGCAGCTAGCTCAGGGTGGGACTGAGAAAGAAACTACTGCTTAAAGAGAAAAAGCAGCCTCAAACGTTCACAATTCCATCTGTTGGGTGAAGGACGATGAAAGGCAAGGCCAGAGCAGTGGCAGCAACTGGGTGAGAGCCAAGAGCGGAACTTCAGATCTGGGACAGTGCGACAAAGCGGTGTCAGACCTGTGCTTAGGAGCTGCAGGGGGGATCTTTTCCCTCTTCCCTCTCTTTTCTTGCCACACAGAGGATAAAACAAACCAGCCCATCCTGCCTGTCACCCCAGTGAGCAGCAGCAAAAAGCCCCTTAAGGTGCTTCCCCGTGGTCCTGCAGTGCTCACAGTAAGAGCATCCTCCCTGCATCCTGGTGGGGACATGGGACAGGGCTCTCATCCTGTCCGAGCTGCCTGTCGGGTGTCGAGTGGCAGCCACCCATCCACCTTCATCATGTTTTCATCCTTTTCTCTCTTTTTTCACACACACACACACCCCTTTGCAAACGGTGTCATAAATAACTGACAGATCCCAGCTGTTTGGAGTTATGGTTTCTGATAGAGTGACAGCTGCTCCCAATCCCCCAGTCATCACCCCGGCAGTTCTGGAACGTTGCAGTAACATAAAAATCATTGGAGATCATTCCAGTTTTGCATAATTTGGTTAGGCAAGCTGTGATTTAATGGCAATTATGACCTCCGAGGCAGAAGATGAGCTTGGAGGCTACCGGCTTCACACAACTTTAGCTCCGGGTGCAGCGGCAGGGATGTTCCGGGGAGAAGGTACTACAAGCAAAAAAAACCCATCTCCAGCTGCTGGAAATTGCCTTCCTTCCCTGGCAAATGAAAAGAGTGTTCCCAGAGGAAGAAGCATGCAAAGAAATTTAGAACCAGTATTGCTAAGGAAAGCTTCGGGAAGAGGCTGGTGCTAAAAGATGCATAAGGAGGTACCTGTTAAGGCTTTAAAGTGGGGAGTGCTGTAGTCCCTACAAACCCTTCTGTGTCAGTGGTATCTCATGTGTTAACTGGTAAAAACCTCCTCTTGGTCACCCTGATCCTCACTTTGGTAGCCCCAACGTAGCAAATTCTCCTCACACAACTGCAGTGGGAGAGCCAGCCAGCACTGGGAATGGGCCATGCCCTTTGCAGGCATTGGCCACTGCTCTTCCCTCGTACAGGGTTTCTCTTTCTCCTAGGTGCTTCTCAACCATTCTGGAGCCCCCAGTTTGCATTTCTGCATCAGTAAATGATGGAGCTCCAGCTCCATCCAAACCTTTGGTCAGCCGAGCTGCACCAGGAGGCCAGTTAAGGATGGAGAACCATACTCTAGAAGCAATGACAACATCATGGTGCTTCTGGCTGGGGGCTTCAAGAGGAGCAAAATGATGCTTAACAGCAGCAGCAGCTTTTGTTTGGAGCTGAGAAGGTCCAGTTCTCCCCCTCCACCCTTGATGTCCACCGATTTGGAGTCAGAGCAGACACCTGGGGTGAGCAGCACCCCAAAACCACATCCTTTTGGGTGTCAGGAGTTTGTTTCACATTTGCTGACCCATTCTCTAGAGCTTTTCACCTTCCTCCTCCAAAGTCGAGGCCAAGGTCACCTGGAACTTTCTGGATGGTGGTCATTAACTCCTATTGCAGTTTGAAACCAGACCATAAATTTCATAGTGTAATAATGTAAAAATCAATAGCTCTGTTTGAAACAATAGCTTTGTCTTCCATTTCAGCCGGCTCTGATATCTCCCTATGGACCGCGTCCCTCTGAATCACACACAGAGAGAGGAGCGATGGGTGGTGGGGCTCTTGCTCTCCTGCCAGGTGCCCAGTCCCTCTGTCATTACAGATTCAATTAGTTAATTCATTTCTCTCTTGCAGTTGAACTCCAGGGTGATTTAAAGGGGAAGAATAAGGAGGAAGCCTTTTATGCTCCGTCTCTTTGACATCCCGTCTGATGCAGCATCCCTGAGGCTTTCAGTGCATGGAATGGCCAAGCCCCTGCTGCCCATCGCTACAGGCAGCACAGCCAAAGACCAAAACGCTCCTGGAAAGAGGCAGCACCAACTCACATAAGCAAGAAAAGAATCAAAGTCCACTCTTTTCCAGCTCTGGCTCTTTGGATGAGCAGGGTCTGGCTTCCTTTGCTTCCTTATTTTTCATTGTTTGCTGTAGCACTGACTCAAAATATACATCGAGAGGCAGGATTGTCTTTCACATGTTGGTGGATGTGTGATCCTCAAAAACAAATTAGTACCGATTCACTTCTATATAGAGTGCAGCCATCAGGGAATCACTCCTGAATTCACAGCGAAGGAAAGTAATAATGCTTCCAGCGTGCTAATCCTCTCCGTGAGCAGCCCCTGAACTCTCTCCTGGTGCTGGAGGCACCACTGGAAATTACAATTGTACTGCAAAAATAATAGATAAATACAGAAATTGGCAGGGTTTGTGCTGGTCCAGAGGATTTGTACCCTAATGTGGAACTCCCTGTTTAATTAGCACTTCTCTCTGTGTCTGCATCTCCTCCTCCTGCTGCTTCAGCTAACGGAAAAGGAGGGGGGTGGAAAAAGGAGGTCAATGGTGGAAGTGGCTTTGGGATTGGAAACTCAGCTCTGGAAACTTGTTTCATTTAAATGCTTGTTTCAGGACTAACTATGCAGAAACAGAGGGAATGGGGAGTGTGTTTTCCCTGTGTAATCTGCTCTGCTTAACCCCAGTTTGCAGCAAGCCTTCCACTGCAGCAATGCCCTTGGAGTACAGCTGCAGTTGGATGCTGCTGGTCCTACGGATGCAGGCACAGGGCACAAACACAGCATCATGGTGCAGAACCTAAACGCTGGAGTTTGGGAGACTACATCAGAGGTTGGGCTGCTGCTTGCATCGGGTTGAAGGCAGATCAATAGGACAGGATAGGATAGGGCAGAATAGAATAGCAATAGAAGAGTATAGAATAGAATATTTCCATTGGACTTGACTTACAACCATCATCTGGTCCAGGGGCTGACCAAAAGCTAAAGCTTGCTTTCAAGGGCACTGTCTAAATGCCTCTGAAGGCCTTGGGGCATCAACTGCCTCTTGAGGAGGCCTCTTCCAGGGTTCAACCAACCCCTCAGTAAAGAAATACTTCCTGATATCCAGTATAAACCTCCCCTGGTGCAGCTTTTAACCATTCCCACATGTCCTATCCCTGGATACCAGAGAGAAGGGGTTGCCTTCTTCTCCCAAGTCTCCTTTCCCTGCTGCCGGAGGGTTTATCATGTCCCTGTGCCTCATTCCATTGCACATGATGGACCAGTGTCTCAAAAGCCACTGGGACCTTCCCAGAACAGTGGCCCACTGGAGGGGAATGGCTCATCTCTGTTTACACATGGTCCTTGGGTCCTGCTGCAGCTGGAGGTGCCAATGGGCACTGGGATGCTCCTGCTCCTCTGGGAGAGGATAGCACAGCCCTTGGGCACCCTGAGCATGGCATGCATGGATACTGCAGGATTTCAGGCATGGCCAAGGGCCTCACCAGCTCCGGATGCTGCTGTCCTGACCCCCAGCAGGCACCAAGCATCCTCTGCTGGTCCCCAGCACAGGATGGGACTCCAGCAGGATGTTCCAGCAGGTTCCACAAAGCCAGGATGAGAATTGACAAAAGATAGGGAGATCCTGAGGTCCTGGTGAAGGGACTGATAATTCCAATTGCCCCGGAGGAAAGAGAAATGCAGGAGGATGACTTGAGCTTAGTGGATTGTCTGAGGCGTCTCAGGGGATCATCAGATACTTCCACTCCCTTTTTGTCCCGAGGTGACAAGTTTCCCTTCCCATTCACAGAAATGCAAAGCAGTTCATTCACAGTAGGAATAAGAACGGGGCGCCCTTTGTAAGTGAAACCCTCCAGAGGTGCTCCACAGCAAAACAATTGCAGATGAAATGACAAAACCCACCCCAGACAAGCACCAGCCAGATCTGTATCGAAGGCTGAACAAGCTCCTGTGTAGTGAGAGCAGATTCACCAGCTCATTTCCCCGCCAGCGGCTGGCTAGGACCTATGGAGGGTTCCTTTAGGATCAGAAATGCAGCCAGAATGGAGCACATGTGAGATGGAAGAGCAAAGTGACAGCTGCCTGGGTGCACGCTCGGCTGCCCTGTCACCCAGCCCATATCCACAGGAGATGCTACAACCAGAGGCTGCAGGAAGCCAGAGATGCACTGGATGGACCTGTACCTGGATGGAGCAGGTATTGGCCTGGAAGAGGGAGGCAGAGGGCCTTTCTGCAGTGGTTTTTATGCTAGCACAGCTAATAGGGAGAGCATTAGCTCTATAAACGTGTAATCCTGCTGAGGTCCTGACCCCAGCAGTGTCCTGTGCCACTGAGATCCACAAGCCAGCTACGTATCGTGCCGCGTGGGCTCCCTTTCATCCCTTTTCAGTCCTTTTTGCATTCCAGATTTATTGGATGTCCTTGTGCTCAGTGGAGAAGAGGGCAAATTGGAGCCTGTCATGTACCTTCTTCCCCATTCAGCGGCACATTATTCTGCCTGCAGCAGGGGGGAAGGAGGTTGATGTGCACGCATCAAAGCCACTGCCTCTGTCACATTTTCTTCTCCTCCCCAAAATATAAAGGAGAAAAGAAAAGAGATGGCGTCATTTGGAGCCTCAGGCTTCAATCCCACATCCAAAACCGGGTAACAGCACCTTTCCCAGGCCCTTGGTCTCCTCACAAGGTGGGTGCGTGGCACAATGAACCCTCCAAGTGAACATCCCCATGGGTCAGCGGCCACGCGAGCATCACAGACAGCAGCAAAAGCCCATCCCTATGGGAGCTGTGCGCTGGCATGCTGGGCTGTGAGCGTGACTGCCTTTCACAGACCTCTCCTGTGCTTTGCACTCAACTTTGTACCAGCTCACAAAAAGCCCAGTGATAAAAGCAGAGCCATGTGAACAGCTGAGCTGACCTGCGCATTGCACGGGGCCGTTAGGAGGTTTAATGAGCCAGTGGGGAGATGCCATGTGCCCGGCTGGACATTGGGAATTACTGTGATCCTCTGGGGCTCTCGGGATGTGGGAGAGCTGAGACTGCACAGGGTCACCACTCACTGAGCATCAACACTTTGCCAAGGCCCTGAAATCTGTGCAGTTGGATGCTGGGAATGAATGTGCAGCGATGAACAGGGCCAGGACTCGGTGCTTTGTTAATATCCTGCTTTGTTTAGCTCCAGCGCTGGCATCTCATCCCAAAATATCCCTCCCCGTGCATCCCCCTGGGAGTGGACTTGGTGGAGATGCTGCACATCCCCCAGCACCACACAAATGCATTAAGAGCCTCATAAAAATAGCTTGTGAAGAGGATGCGTTGCCACCGCCGGTGGCTGCACCTTGAATGCAGCAAGGCCAAGTAATTATGGGATGGGGGCTGCAAGGTCTCAGCAGTCTCATTTCTATTAATTATAGCCCATGCACAAGCCACGCGCAACGGGGAGACAGGGAGATGGGAAATCAATGGGGAGGGAATGGGAGATGCTGGGAGATGGTGGCGCCGATCCAGCAGCAGCCTGGACACAATGGGGAGGTATTTACAGAGGGAAGCAACAGGCTGGGCTGTATGGATTGACAGGGGTGTTTTACCTCGGCATCCTCATGCTTAAATGCATGTTTTGCAAAGTTAAAGCAAATTATAAACAACAGAAATTGGGGTATATTTTAGAGAGAGAAAAAGAAAAGGAAGATTTTGGCAGAAGGATAAAGGAAGGCAACCGAGATGCTCATTAAAACTGAGGGGCTCTGTTTCCCTATCCAAGTGGCCATGTCTTCTCTGGAGGCTCCCAGATGCTTTGAAATACCTTGTCAGACAAAGCCTTTCATCCTACCCAATTCTGGCTAAACTCATGGACCCATAGATTTGCACTGGAAAAGGGAAAGAGGGAGCAACTCTGTTCTGACTTTTCACTTCCCATCTGATCGCTGTTGATACAATTTATTCCTATGACAGCATCTGCTGCTTTCATGGGGTTTTCATTCTGAAGTACAACTCGTCTTTCTTAGTCCCATTTTCAGGCCTTTCATCATTTGAGTCACAACATGAAAGGCATTTAAGCAATCCTGCTTGGAAACTAGGCTGGGGGAGAGGAATGGAGCAGGGAGACATCATGTATACCCAGCCCTCCTCCA
The DNA here is from genome assembly GCA_039877255.1 of Loriculus beryllinus. Lineage (NCBI taxonomy): Eukaryota > Metazoa > Chordata > Aves > Psittaciformes > Psittacidae > Loriculus > Loriculus beryllinus. Next base: position 2,372 of record JBCJKH010009903.1, on the reverse strand, counting down.
GCATGAGATGGGGTATCCCAGTGTGTCACAGCCTCAATGTACTTCTCCCATGCTATCTGCTAAGAATGGCAGTGACGGGGACTTTGTGTTTCCATTTTAGAGTGATGCTGTGAAATCCAGATGTGGTTTTTAGCCATGGCTTCACGCAGAGCCCTGCATCCTGCATCTCTGCTGGGGCAACATCTCTCCTTGGCCACCACCAACCCTCTGTGTGTTCCCAGGGGCTCAATGCCCTCTTCATCAGCCAAAGCTCTTGTTAGACAGCTAATTGCCAGGCTGTGGAGCACATCTCCCTATGCCCCCATGCCCTGAAGGCTCTTCCACCGCTTGCTAACACACATACCCCCTCTGAGCTCACCATAGCCTCTTGTCCGCCCTGGTATTTACCGAGCTCCTGGTGGCATCAGGGAGTTCACAGCCACCCATTGAGTCCTACTGGAGTCTAACAACAGAGCCCTGGTGTGGCACCAGCACAGAGCTGGAGCAGCCATGTCTGGCAGGGAGAGGCCACCTCTGGCTGCCTCCACCTGCCCGTGCTGCTGCCTGCTGAGCTGGAAGAGAAGCCATTGGAGCTGCAGAACAGGCAGCATCCACCCCACCATGCTCCCAGCTTGACACTGCTGTGAGCATCCTCGGTGCTCGGTGGCCGGTCCCCCTCCCGCTTTGATTCCCCTGCTGTGATTTTCGCTCCAATAAGTGCTGAGCTTCTGCCAGCCTCTGACAAGCTTCCTCTGGGGCTCTTACAAAGAAACCCCTGCCACATCTTCCCGTGCTGTTGCTCTCCCGGCGAGGGCACAGAGCAGCCCCTGTGTGCTGCAGGCATCGCCGGCGCCTGAGCATCCTCAAAACAACATCCCTCATCCTCTCGCCCTTTATCCCGTCCCTCATCCCCCAGCTCACAGGAAAGCCAGCACAGCTGGAAACCGTGCTGGCACTTACTGGAATAACCTTTCAGGTTTCATTTAGCACTCCTCACTTCCCACCCCACCTTCCCATCGTCAGCACTTTGCTAATTACAACTTTAAACTCCCTGCACACAGGAAGCCTGAGAGCAGCCGCTGCCATAAGGGTTCCCTTTGCTCCCTATCATTGCTCCATCCCCAGATGAGGGACCAGCCTAACAAGGGGTTGTGCAGCACTGGCTGCAGCCTGGTCCTGCTCCCAGCTCACCCCGCAAGCTTCCCACTTTGGGAACAGAGCAGTACATCCTGGCTGACCAAAAATCCCAGGCACAATCCCTGCTGGGAACATAAATCAGTGCGTGGCTGGGCAGGGAGGAGGCAGGAGGTCCTGCCGGCTATCCGAGCGCGCTGTCTGCCTCAACCTTATTCAATTATAGCTCTCTAGTTGAGCATCTGAGCCTGGCGCGGCGGGGCCCGGCCCCGGGAGGGAGGTGGGTAACAGCTCCTAATTCAATCACGGAGCAGAGGCGATGGTGCAGAGGTGGGGGAGAAGAGCAATCGTTGTCCATGTGGAGAGCGGCTTCCAAAGCTCTCAGATGCATTTCCCCATCCACTGGGAATGGTTTCATGTCTCTGCTAAGGGCTACGGGTGGGATGAAGCTGCAGTCCCAGGTCTGATCCAGCCCTGGTGTTGGTAGAGGGAAGCAGAGCATCGGTGCCAGTGCGTGTGTTTGCACTGATAAAGACCTCTTGCACTAAGGGTGGGATGCTTCTGGCCCTGCCAACACACACCTTTCAGCACGAAGAGGAAACAGGCCAAGGAGCCATCACTTCAGGATGGGTCTGAGGTGGTTTTTACCTAAGTCCAACCAAAAATATAAAGTTCTATTTCCCAACTGACCCCGTGAACCAGCGAGCGTGACTAAAACTTGGGGGGGGGGAGGGTGTTGCACAGCAGTTTTGCTGTGCTCAGGGGTTCAGGTGATGCTCATGGCAATGAACCTTCCCCAGCTACTCAGGGAGATGAGGACAGAGGGACACAACCAGGTGAGAAAGGAGGAGGGAGCTGAGGAGGCGGATGCTTCCCCTGCAAGCATTTGCAAGGTCAACAACTAAAAGTGGGGCAGAGCAGGGATCTGGCGCAGGCAAAGGAGCTGGACCACAGCAGGATGCTCGGCTGGAGGAAGATGAACACCCAGCTCCCACACCAGCACTAAATTACCTAGCTGAGGGCTAAGGGAGACATGGAGACAAGGTCGTGGTCCCACTGGAGCTCTGGCTGGGCCGGCTCCTGTCTCTGCGGTAGCAAATTCAATCGCGGCGAATAACAGAGTGGAACAAAACCCTGCAATGCAATCAAACCTCCCGGTGTCTTGTTCACCTGGAGCAGCTGGGGCTTGTGCAGGAGGCAGCACGGCCCCTGCGGGTAACCCAGCAAGGAGAAGGGAGGGTTTGGCATGGACTTTGGGG
>JBCJKH010009902.1:22727-40841 GCA_039877255.1 Loriculus beryllinus | reverse complement strand
TCAAGTGCAATCATTTGTGTTTTACATCAGCAGAGTTCATTTATGTATATGGAAAAAAAACCCTAATGAGTTACAGTGAATCAATAAAGGTCTCTCTTTACTTATGCAAATTTCTCACATAAATTTGATCTAAATAAGATACAAAAAAGACCTAAATATAAAATAAAGTCTCATGTTAGTGACACATACTCGATCCTTGCTTGTGTGTATTAGTAATTTCTTACAGTGCTCTTTGTTAATAAACTGCATTTACCCCTTCAGGTTTTCCTCTTTGAAAAGTTTATAGATGAACAGACATTATTATTGAGAGATTTGAAATGCTTTTTTAATGGAATGCCTTTCAAGAATGTCTTGTTGAAATAAAATAACATCTATTTGCTCAGCCCTGGTTCTTATATATAATTGATTATACAAATATAATTTCATCTTACTAGGATTACTGAACCATAAGAGAGCCAACATGGATGCCTGCCTACATCAGGAACTGAACATCTTTTTCAAAGTCAAAAATATTGTTAACATATTTCTGCTTTATCTCCTATATATAGTTGCCTAAGCCACAGACTATGTCTGCTCTTCTATTTTTACCCAAGTCAGAAGCTATAACCAAAATAAACCTACGAATACGATACCTACTGGATTAGTCTTACATGCGTATGAATTCTGTCAGATCAGTCTCTCCTTTTCATTCACTATAAAGGAAGCACAAAGCATCCAGTGCAGAGACAACCATCTCAGATGTCATTAGCTTTTTACTTCCATGAAAATCTGACTGATTTTCTGACCACATTTTCAAAGATGTTTGAATTCTGATACTTAAGTTCAGCAGAAATGTTCTGGGTTGACCCTGGGTGGTAGCTAAGCCCACACCCAGTGACTCAGTCCCCCCAGCAGGATGGCGTAGAGAACTGGAAGAGAACATAGGAGCAAAAAGAAACCATGTTTGTTGAGACAAAGACAGTTTTAGAAGTAGGAAGATTTTTATAAAGGGGGGAAAATACAAGAAGAAAAGAAACAGCTGGTGCAAAGGTAGTCCCTCACAACCTCCTACCAGCAGACCAATAAGCAGTGATCATCTTGGAAAATCTCACACTCATTTTCTTTCTTGCTGGGCACAGTGTTGTATGGTATGGAATATCCCTTGGATCAGTTTCTGTTGTCTGTCCTGTTGTGCCTCTTCTCAGCCTCTTGCCTACCCTCAGCCTACTCTTATGGCATCAAAGTGAGAAACAGAGAAGATCTTGATGCTGTTTAAGCACTGGTAAGCAATAGCTAAAACATTAGTGTGTTTCAAGATTGGTTTGGTCACAAGTCCAAATGCCAGCACCATAAAATCAACTGTGAAGAATATCAACTGCATCCCAGCTAGACTCAGTATGAAAAAGGTATTCATAGAGTCATTCCTCAATTGTCACTTAACCCAATGTTTCATGGATCATATCCTTATAGAAGAGTGAAAACAGAGTGTCACTATATTTAAACTGAAGTAGTACAGAAGCTAATAAAATTGACATGTATCTGCCAGGGGCACCTGTAAAATCATAAAACTGTATCAGGTGCCGCTACCCAGGCACCAGTAGGCAGGGGCTGCAGGGGTGGCCTCTGTAAGGAGAGGCTAAGGCTGCCCCAGCTGGTTTCAGCCCTCTCCAGCAGACCCACTGCAGGACACAGCTGGGCCACTCATTGAAGATAATGGCATCTCTGAGAAAACAAGTTTAAGAAAGAGCAAAACACTGCAAGGAGGTGAGGAATGAGCGTAAAAGTGTGAGAATGGGTTCTGTGGACACCAAGATGAAAGAAGAAGGAGGGGGAGGGTGTGGGCGTCCTCCAAAAGACAGAACAGAGATTCCCCTGAAACCTGTGGAGAGCACCAAGGTGAAACATATTTCCATGACCCTACACTGCAGAAGGAGGATATGCTCTGGAGTAAGCTGAAGCCCCTGCTGAAGGCCACATTAGAACAGGAGAAAACTGAGAAGGAAGGAGCAGCAGCAGGGAAATGTTATGGGGTGATTTCAACCCCTGTATTAGCATTCCTCTACACCATCTAGGGAGCAGTGATGTGGCAGAGCAATCAGAAATGAAGCAGTGAATTTGAGCCATGGAAAAGGGAGAAGCAGGGAGAGAGTGGTTTTACTTTTCGTTTCTCACCATCCAAATCTATTTTAATTGTCCATAAATTAAATTAGTTTTCCTCAGGTTGAGTCTGTTTTACCTGTGATTGTCATTGGTGAATGATCTCTCTGTCCTTATCTCAGCCCATGAGACTTTTCTTCTTCTTTTCTCCTCCTTTCCCTGTAGGGGAAAGACACTGAGAGCATTGCTGGGTGGACATCTGGCAGCCAGACAAGGTCAACTCACAGTAAGTTTAACCTACCAATAACTGATGTTGCTCTACAGCTAACAATTTGCTTATGGCTAAGGTAATCCATTACCAAAGTCTGATTTTTGTAAGGATTTTACTCATTTTGTACTGCCATTTTCCTAGGGATACTCTCTACATCAAACATGGTCTAAGGATATCCAAGATAGTGTAACCTACTTTAACACAAAACTAGTGGAGTTGGCCTGGTACTTACCTGAGCTGTATGAGTCAAACACACATGTCCACCCTCTGTATTTGAACTTAAATTCATATCCCACTGGAAGGCCTTCTTCTTAGGGGTGAGCCTGTTACCTCTTTTAAATATTCGGAATTACTCAGGTGCACAGTATCCTCCATCTCAGGATCACTTAATGATACATATTATTTTACAACAGTGCATGTACATACATGTATTATTTTACCCAGTTAACAGTTTGTGTGTTAAGTCTGAGATGTTTTTGTGCAATGAAAGAAGAGATTGCTGTGATAAGATACGGCTGCATCAGCAGCAGCCATACATTTACGCATGGAAATATATAGGAAAAATAACAACAACAACAAAGCAACAAACAAGCAAAAACCAAACCAAACAAAACCAAGAAAACCAAAACCAAAGAAATTATCAACTTTTAACCAAGCTTCTTTCTGGACAGAGGAGTACTATAGAAAAGTCTAGATCACAAGGGATGCCCAACCCAGTAAAGTCTAGTATTTGGATAATTAACTTAGAAAATACTATGTTTGTATTTAACATCTCACTGTATGTCAGAAGATGAACATGCTTTTATAAGAAAAATGTCCAAAATCGTATCTTGGGAATCTATTCCTTTTTTTCAACCTGAACTGCTGCTGTGTATATAGGTTGTGCTAAGCTCAGTGAAGAAGCTTGGGGTCTTGTGCTGCCTACAAAGATCTGCTTATAAATTACCATTGGTGGTTAAATTATTAGAATAAATACTCAAACTGACTTTATTTCAGACTGTTAATGCAGTCATTACTAGCAGCATCATTAGGCTCTCAGTGCTCATTTATGCATTTGACAGTTAATGCAATAAGATATTGTTGTCCTGCTCAATTGAATCTTTGGAAATTTTTTCAATTTCCTGAGCAAATTATATACAGAGCTGGTGATACAGGACTTTCATCACACGTCCCTCTAATTTTCTAAGACCTTCCATCCTTACAATTTTTCTACTCATTATTTGTTTCAAGATCTTCATTTTCTTGATGTTTTGTTTAAACAGAATTTTGAAATTATATAGTAAAAGAATTACGTAATTTCTGAGAAAAATTATGAGAAAAAATACTTCATCAGATTAACAGCAGCAGCCTGCATCCAGACTTGTTCTACTCAGCCATCTTTCTAAAGTAGATCCTACAGAAAATCCTGCAGACATACTGTCTTTCTACAAAAGCTAGGGTATAAAGAGGAACATTTGTCCATGCTGGTTTTGTATGTATATTGGGTGCTAATCTAAGAAGTCTGAGCTTTCTGTTTTGACATTTCCCAAAGACAGCCTTAAACCCACTCTTACATCCAGGCAGGAATAGAGAAAATGTGGACAAAAGGCAAGCCTAGGCTTAACTGAAGGTTCAGGTCAATGCTTGTAATGCAAGGTAGAAATTACTTTTGCTTTTCCTTTTGCCATTAAATTAAAATCTTCTCAAATTTGGCTAGGTCATATAAGATTAAAAAAAAAATAAAAATCAACTCACCCATATAATCAGAAAATACTTTTTCAGGTTTTAAAGAGATACACTGTGAGATACCTTGTTGAAACATATTTTTGTTCCTTGTGTCAACACTGCCTAGTACTACTTTATGATTAGTTTCAAAGCACAGAGGCAATTATAACATATTCTCTGAAGATTCTAATCTGTAAAAAGAATTTATAAAGATAAAAATGTCTCTAAAGTTTAAGACCAAAGTCTATCTAACCAAGCATCCTGTCTCTGTCTAAGTGGCTAGTAAGGGATGTTGAAGAAAAGAATTTAAACATAACCACCTAAACCAAAGCAAAACGGAACAAAAACCTACAATATTAAATTGAAGTAAACCCTGTCTTTGTTATGGTCCTCCAGCTTCTGGCAATACATCCTTTAAGGATTTTCTGAGCTGGGGAATCACTTTATCATGTGTAATAGCTCTTAGACTTTTCTTTCATCAATTCATATAATCACTTTTTAAAACCTATTTATGCATGTGGCCTCCACAATATTCTGTGGCAATCAGTTCTACAATGAAATTATATGACCTATGAAAAATATGTCCTTCTGTCACTTGCTGTATGTAATTCTGATTGCTAGAATGAGAAATACTGCCCCTTTCCATGATGCTGTTGACTTTATTTTTTGTTGTTGTTGTTATAGCCTTCCTCAGTCATTCTTTTGCTTTGTTTTTCTTCCTTTTTCTTTTCTTTTTTCTTCCCTCTAGGACTCCTAGTGCATTTAACTTGTCCTTGGAAATAAGCTGTTCTCTACTTCTGATTATTCTTGTCACAGTCCTCTGTACCTTTCTTAGTCCACATATATCTTTTTGAAATGAGAGATTAGAACTGTATATTGTATTCAAGATGTAAGCATGACCATAAAGTGAATTTCTATGGATTTCTATAGTTACATAGTATTTAATATTTTCTTCTCAAATCCTACCTTTATAATTGTTAACGTTCTGCTTGCCTTTGTGGCCACTGCAGAGTATTGATCTGATGGTTTTTGAGAAATATCCAATGACTCCAAAATCCTTTTCTTAGAGTGGGGACATGAATTTAGAGTTTATTAGAATGTTTGAGTATTTACTGCTGTTTTAACCATACTGATTGTTTTCTATTTGTTGACATGAAATTCTATACTATATTATCTCACTACATTGTATCATGCAATCAGAGAGCCTATAAGTTTTTTCTGCAGCTCTTTGCCATCAGCTTTAGTTTAGTGTGTCCTGAATAATTAAACAAGAGATTATTAACTGTAGCGTAACATGTATGTATGAAGGCTTGAACAAAGATAAGGCAGGCGTTTTCTAACACTTCACTGCTCAACTCTGAAGTTTTAATGTTATCTAATATTTATAGTTATGATTTTTAAATGCAGCTATATTATCTCAGTAAATATGTGTACACATAAATGCACACAAGTATATTATGATCACTAAAACAAAAAGAACTAATGGCTATCTGAGTATTCAAAACACTATTCAGACATGCAGAAATGCCTTAAAGAAAAAGAAAAGAATACAATCTATCCATAAAAACGCACATAAGGTCACAGACAGGCACCCACTCAGTATGACAAGTTTGTGTATTGCGATGAACTCCTTCAGGACACCTTAGATTACTGTAAAGTGCCTGAATGGCAGTGGACATTCTTCCATTATATATGACTAACGGTTGTCTTGTAGTCAGCACATCTTCATTTCAAACTACATATTTAAAAACCATGACCTTTAAAGTTAAAAAAAAAAAAAAAAAAAAAAGAAAAGGAAGCTTGTTTTATTCATGGATTGGAGTTTTTCAGTATTGTATGATTGACACAAAAAGAAATATTATATTGTACAATTCTGTGGCAGACAGGCCCAGGGCTATTCAGATGAGAGAACTAATAACCATGCTGGCAAAAGAAATTTCTTATTAAAACCTTGTTAAGAAACTACAATAATTCATTAAGGGTTATATCATTATAAAAATCCATCATTATTATAGACTGTTTCCTGGGGCTTTGGTTTAGTAAAGTTTGACATGCCCTTTATGCTCTGAAATTAGGTAAAGCTAAAAATGATTTATGCACCAAAAAAGTTAAACATTTTATAAAGCACAAAAATAGCTATGCACAGCTTTCTAACCTTGGCATAGTACCTCAGGGGTTCACAGCCTAACATAAAATGTCATAAAATGGACAATTTAAAGCCTTGTATATTCAGTGGGTCAAAACCTGCTTACATTAAAAACAGAGGAATAGCAAATGTCTTCAGTGGGAATAAGCTCTCGCACATGAAAAAAATAACTGTGTGAGAAGAAGTACTGGTAGCATCAAACTGGTCTAATGAGTTGAAACCAAATGAAAAAAAGAATAAAAAAAAAAAAAAAAGAGAGAGCGAAAGAGGGAATTAAAAAAAAATCCAACAAATACGAGCAGTTGTGATTTAAAAAATCATGGGCTGAGGCTCAATAGGTATTTTGCAGGATTCGTTTCTGTCCTTGTTCTATGCATATTCTCACTTCTGGCTAAAATTATGGAAATCATCTCCTCCCAGCACAAAACCTGGTTTATTATTTAAAATGAAATGAGGAAAACGGCATCAGAAGTAAAGATTATGTAAGATTCCTTCTAGAGAATTAATGGGCAAACAAAATGCAAATCTTTGCCTGCATAGCAGTTTGTGGATAACTCCACATTACTCTTTGTGGTCACGAGCAGTACCGCAGTGACATTAGCTGCAGAGATCAAATTCCACCCGGAAGGACAAACTGCACTGAACAGAGCTGCGGTAAAGTGTCTTTCAGTGGCCTAGGTTCATGATGAAATGGGTTGTCTGGACCCCATCTGCTAGTGGGTAGTGGTACAAATGAACACTAGCCAGTCCCTCACCAGTCATCAAACAGATGTTTATATCCAAAGTCATGCACCTTTTCATTTGCATCATTAAGAAGATACATTTAGATAATCCAATGCTCAGTTTTATTATATGCCCAAGTCACAGTACTTCCAGAATGTCCAGGATATGTCCAGTTATTTTTCAGTTAATGCTAAATTAAAATAAATATATCACAATACTCAGCACACTTGTTGGGTGTAATACTAATAGGTCAGTTGCTGAATGGGTTGTGGAAACCGCAATAACCTTTCACACTTGACATGATCCTTGTGAAATCAGAATTGAAGCACATTGAAAAGAGAAGATAAACCTGCATTATTGACACTTCAGCTGTACTAGCATTTTGGAAGGTAGTTAATTTTTCTCTCCATAGTTGAGAGAGAAGACTCTCCTTGGCAGGGCTGTGGGACATTCTTTGTAATTGCTAAATTCACATATGGCCACTTCAGCATGCACTTGATGAAAATGTAAGTCATGCAATACATAAATATTGTAATGCTTGAAATTTTATTTTGAGCAAAGACAAAGCACACATGTAAAGACAATAATTTCTTGTCAGCATAACAGAAATGATAGCAGTCTAATCATTACTAGTCCAAATTTAATTTTTAAAGAAAAAGAAAGAGTACTAATACAGTTGGAATTGCTATATATGTACTACCTGGTTTCTAGCAGTTTTCCTGGTAGTGTGCTTAGCCTGTCCCTGCTGCCTGAGGTCTTGAAGTTGGTGGCTTCATACATGGGGGAGAGGGCTATAACAGTGAGTAGTCAGCAGCTGGAGTACTTTTCCAGGAGGAATGTGGTGCTCATGTTAACGCCATCTTTCTCTTCACTCTAGGGTCCACTTGGGGTCATTTTTTCTATGTTTGCTAACTTGCTCTTACACCTTTGCTTTCTTCATTGCTCTACAGCTGCATTCACTGTCTCTCACCTCTAAAGTGAGTTTTTCTCAGCTCCAGGTCTATATTTCTATGAATTGTTTATGGCTGTGTGGTCTCCAGTGCCAGTCTGCATGTCATGCCTTATCATCCCACTCTTGTACTCCTCCACACTGCAACCTGTATCCTCACCTCTCTAGGATTCGGTTATCATACCAGGCCTGCATTTATCTACATTATAGAATAAGAGCCTGTTACTGCTAAACTGAGTGAAAAACTGCTGCAGGCAGGTCAAGACAAGTTCAGGCAGAACAGGCCTGATGAGTGTCAGTCCTCAGGTTTTTGCACTCTCAATACAAAGCTTATGGCCTGTTACTTAAAATGGTAGTGCTCTCTTACAGGGTTAGAGGGTAGCAGCACACCTTGTCTATATTCTATGCACAAAGTTTAAAAGTATAACTGTTTCTCAGAGGTCAGTGTGTCACCTTTGTAAGGACAAAATATATCTACGAATGTTCCCATAAACACAGAGTTCCCAGCCATCCACAGTATAATTTCGCAGCAGTGATTCTTTTTAGTCTGTGTTTAATTTGCACACACAAAATAGCATTTCTTTTTATCTTAACCAGAAAGAACAACTGCTGACATTTCAGTACTAGGTAGGAGTAGGCAATGAACTCTTCAAGTAAGAAAAATCTCCCTTATTCCTCTGACATTTACCCTGGAAAGGATATTTGACATGAGGTGCTGGAGGTATGGAAGGATGACACAGAAAACAGAAGGAATAGCTTACCAGTTAGCTCTGCATGTAAATTAAATAGACACTGGTGTCTTTCTGGTTTCTTTGAAAGTCTGAAGCCGAAGTCAACTGTAATATTTGTTATAACCCTTTCCTCACATAAGATAAGTATTAGATTCTTCTTTCCCCTAGAAATATTTTGAAATGAAATAGGTAGTGCCACCTGCTGTGAATATTTAAACTTTTTTTTGAGCAGCTTTCTGAAAATGAATAGGCTCATTTATTTTAATATAACCTCTTTTAGTGTGCACTTCAGATGTGTAATTTAACTACCCAAATCAACAGCAGAGTGGTAAGCAAAACAATATATAGAATTATCAAACAGAATGAAGGCAGGAAAATATGACAGTCCAGTTTAAAAAATGCAGAATTATTGCCTGCTCATAATTGTATGGGAATAATTTTGATTTCTGCTTAATTGCTGTTTTGCTCTCTTTGCTGATTGCCAGCTGGTGTGGACTTGGTTCAATGTATTCAGTGTTAAGTGTTAAAACCCTGTGTGGTTGCATCCTAGTTATTTAGTTCATTTCAGTTTGCAGACGAATAAATGCAATAAGAAGGTTGTGCCTCTTCAACCTCCACAGCATGTTCTATCTCACTTGCGTGACGTGAAGAAATAGAACATGCTGCAGTCTCTCTGAATTGCACAGCCTCCATGGACTGGTGTGTGAACTTGAGCAAATGCACGTTATATACAGTTTTATAAGTGCTCAGAAAATAGTGGTGAGCAAAATTTAGCTATGTTCATGAATTCAGCTACTGTTTTCCACAGAATGTCTAAGTGCTAATTCTGCGCAATGAATTAATTGACACAGAATATTTTCAAAAAGCAGTTATCTATGATAGGAATGGGACACTGATGTCTACTAGACATTGCCATAGCTGAACTGAATATTATATTACATATATAATATAGATATGATAGACCTGTAGATATAATATAGACACAGTAACCACTCAAACACTCATATTAATGTCTTCAATAAATGATATGAATTTTTATTCTGCTTTATGCATTTCGCTATAAGTTGTTAAATCTTCTTGTGGTATTGCTGGCATCTCAAGCTCTGACTGTGTGATTTGCTGTCATTCATGACAGAAAACTGTCAAAATGAATATACCAAAGACAAAGAACTACCAAAGACAACTTACTTGACTCACTCTCTGTCCTTAAAAGCACCCCTTTCGTCCATCAGCTGCAGAGTCTCCACCTGCATCAGGGGCTAAGGTGCTATTTTTCCTACAGGCCAAATTGTTTCCACAGACTGCCTGCCACCACCTGAATGCCTAATAGGAGCAAGGTTTTTCCTCAGTTAAAAGCAACTAGTACTTACTCCAGTTATAAATCCCTTTGTGGTCTGAGACAATTTTACCTTTATTTTATCTTTACCTCTTTTTTCTGGTTCTATCAATTCAGCATAGCAGTATTTTTAATTGAAGCAGGAGGAAATTTGTGTGTACTATGAGATTAATAGTTCATCTTCTCCCATTCCAATTGAAAACAAATGAACAAATTTTCCCCTTCCTTTTTTCCTTGTGCTAATGAGCTGACTTGTGAGTGATGCATGCAGAGTATCTACTGTCATAGAGTGGTCTAGTTTTATGATTCTCTTAATTTTCTCTTTCTTTTTCTCCCTGTTCTTGTTTCCCTTGATTATTCCCACAAGGGGTGCTTTTGACATGAATGGGAAAGAGAGAGAAATGCAACAGGCAACATCTTCCAGCAACAACACCTTCCTCTACTTAAGTTCTTGGTTGTTTCAAAACAAAAAGCACCAAAACATGTCCGGCAGAACAGAAAATGTTTGAATTGTCTCTGTTACAGCCAGAAGCTATACTTTGTTGCAAAACAAATACACAGATATGTTTCTGAGCTAAAAACAAACTCAGCAGAATAGAAGAAAGGTCCAGATTTACTGTGAGGACTGGAACTGCCCTGCAAATTCAAATTACTACAAAACCATTCAGGCTAGCTTGATATACTGATAGCTGATTATAATAATGATATAAAATATAATTATAAATATAATATAGATATGATAGCTTATAATGATATGATATAAATCTGAGGAATGTAATGATAAGTATTTATAATATAAATATAATAATAACTGATAATAATAACTGATTTGAGTCCCAGGAATTATATAAATTAGTCATGTCTGGAAAGGGATTCTGGCTTCCTTTTGTATCTTCTTTCATCTTTGTGAGCATGCCATATGTATGTGATACCAAAGGAAGAATGAATTCTCTTCCATGTTACAGGACAGAGAACAAGAAAGACAGCAAGAAAAAACTCCATGAAAGATCTCAGACAGTGTTTATATTATGCCATTCTTCCTCGATAGTGCCTTCTGTACAATAACCTGAAACAGGAAAACTGCTTGAAAGGTTTATGGTGTACAAAAGTGAACACTATCATAATAGTTAGGTGCAGTCACACAGCAGGTGTGTGGTGGTGAGTCTTGCAGCTTCTTTCTCTGAAGAAAGACAAGCAGTACCTAAAAACAGCAACATGCTTTTAGCAAAATGCCACTGATGACCCAGTTTATCAAAGAGACAGACTAGCTGAGAAGCATTTCCAACCCCACCACGTAATTTCAAAGAAGACACAGAAGCATCTAGTGAATACAGAAACTGCAATGCCATAAAAATTCCCATGACAAGTACTGCCAAAAACTCAGGGAAAAATATCTTCTAAGATTTAGCTGCATGTTGATTTGCTGGGGGTTTTGCAAGGTTGTTTTTCTGGGGTTGTCTTTTTTTTTAGGTTTTGTTCCTTTGTTTGTTTTAACAAAGGACCCCTTCACTAATACACTTCAGCTATAAAACTACTGGAGTAAAGACATATGTTCCTGCAAATGCCAGCCTGTGGCTGATACAGAAGTTGAATAACTGAAACCAAAAATAAAATATGATTGCTTTTCTTTAAGTGATTTGTCCTCTGAGACAAACACAGAAGAAAAACAGTTAGATTTTTGAAATGTCAGTCTTTGAAAATAAGTTTAGCATATATTCTTTTATAAACAATTGTTCTCTCCCTTTTCCAAACAAAAAGCATTAGTTCTTTGACTGTACTTGGCAGAATCTATCAAAATTAAAATCTGTTTACTAAACTTCCTAAAAAGTTGAAGGGAGAAACACCGTATAGATATACTGAATCTTCCTTCGAAAAATACTTTAAAATTTAGCTGCATACGTAATTCTTGCATAGGGTTAAATACAAAATTCATCTGGGTACATTCCATGGGATGTGGTCTTTACTTTTTTAGTTCAGGGTTGCATAAAAGACTTTTCATTTTCTGTGGTATGAACAGTTTCCGTGTGATCTTCCTTTTACATCACCATGCAAGGGCCATGCAGGTATGGCTAAACCCTTGCTCACTAAGGAATGTACAAGTCCTTGCCTTGAAGATTCTACAACTTCAAAAATGGATAACAGAAAAAGTAGAAAGGAAGGATGGGGTTTTTTTTCACTTTTCTGTACTGGGAAACCACAATCTAGAATGAAAATATTGACCTGGAAGTGTTTAGAAGTACAGACTAGTCAAAGAAAGCAGAAGTCCCAGCCCTGAACTGTGAAAACATTTTGCTTGGGAGCTGCTGGCATTTTCACTCCGCAATATAAAGTGGCCTTTGTGTGTCCTAAGTCTATCACCTGCATTTGCAGGTTTTTTATGACTTCCCTTGTCAGGACAGCTGGTAGTGACCTAAAAATATATCTGCACATCCAAGTGCAGATGGGAGGAGGTCCCACAAAATATCACTACTGCATTTGTCTCTTAATATTTGATTTGGTTATTAATTTTTCTCTTTAAAGGAGTGCTCATCTGATGCGTTAGTCAGATGTGCATAAAACTTGAAGCAATACCATCAGTGTGTTCCCTATGACTAACCAAGCAGCTGGTCTGAACCAAAAGAGCTTCCACTCGGGATCTTGATTGCTCCCAAAGCAGCTCTTTTCCTCCCACAAAGGTGCATTTCAGCAGACCTGGTGGAAGTCTTATGTGACATATAGACCTTCTGGGTAAACCAGTCTTCAAAATCTGCTTTTAACTCCTCTGGCAGCTTTACTACTCCAGAGATTTCTGAGCTTCTGTTCCTTGCTCTGACGCAAAGATGTATGGTGGGCAGGATAAATACATGCAGTAACAGAGCAATGGTACATATGAATCAGGCAGTAAGGACAAGTAGAATGAGAGTTAAAAGATGGATATTTTGAGGAGATAAGAGGGCTCAGGTGTCCATTTGTATAAAAAAATACGCAAACCAAACAACTCCTTTAGAACATGCTTTTGCCTTCAGCATGCATGGAAATCAAACATCTGGAACTACTTTATGTCTGAAGTTTGAAGTTTATTTCTAAAGAAACCAAGTTTTAAAAGTTCATTCCCCTGTGTCTGTTTTGAGTGCTTCTGAAAGTAAACAAAAAGACAAGTAAGGAAAAGTTGACATCTCTTTGCTAGAGATGCTAGAGAGCTAAGGGATTATCCATGCGCTTTGAGGCTCACACAGGGATAGAAGTTATTTGTGTCTTCACATTAAAAAAGCTATGTCAGCCCTAATTTTACTAGTGATTTGACAGCAGATTTTGTTATCATATTTGATACTTATATTGATATAGCTTAGTAAGAATAGTTTAAGGAAATGGGATTTAGATCCAGATTTAATTTACCTGAATGTAGATGTCTAAAGAAAAAAATAGATATATACTTTTCTTATGTACTTAACAGAGATTTAATCAATATAGCCAGCGAACCCTGGAGAGCAAAGCAAGGACCACTCATTAAAAGTCTACCTAAGAGTGAGCTCAATTGCCCTTCAGGTGCCTCAGACAGTCCAGTCTACAGCCAAAGCACTAGAGTACCACAGGGTGATCTCATGCTGACTTCAAGCCTTCTGATTTCAACCCTTGCTGATTTCAGAAACTATATATTTTTCTTAGTCTTCAGCAATGCACCTGCATATGTACAAAAAAATCTCACACCTGGAAATCCTTTCTGTATACCTTAGCACAGGGAGATAAGGTCAAGGCTAAGGGTAAAATACATGCATAGAAGCAGCCTGATTTCAGAGCAGCAGCCTTTAAGTTTAAGGGGCTAGCCTATTTAAGTTCAAATAAAATTAGTTAAATTTTCATAGGTCCTGAGTATTATCAGTTCGTGGTGAAGTCAATATTTTCACAGACTAAGGAAAGTTTCGGAAATTGTTTAGGTAGCAGGTATAGATGTAAAAGTATAGCCAAGTTTATTTGAAAACAAAAAGAATTGTATCTGGGAGCCATACTGACACCCAATGGTGTGAAATCAGACACTGGGAAATTTGCAACACTACAAACCTGTGGTAAACCTTAAAACCAGAGCAATTCTTTTAAAATTATAAAAGATTTCTGTAAGTGTATCAATAACTTATTTCAGGAATAAAAAGCCATAATGAATGTTTTGCACAAATTTGAAAGAATGGTAATGGATAGAATTCCATGAGAAAATTTTAAAGCATAAAAATACGGTTCCTGCAGCTCCTAATAGTTCGCAGGTGGATGTCAGGATACCTCTTACAACTTCAGTAAAGGTACTAAAGTGTACAGTCTTGGAACTTTTATGCTATGGCAAAGAGGAGACTGGACAAACATTTCATCTACATCTAGGGCAAAGGAGCCAAAGGAGAAGGGGTGTCTGAGACTGAAAATGTTTATGGGTGTAAGGTTTTCCACACTTATATATAAGGGTCTACGTAGTTAAAGATTCAGACCACAAACATCTCATTACTGTCTTAGAAAAAGGTCTGGAAGACATATCTTCCTACATATCAAGATTGCTGTTGATATTGTACAGAAATGATGTGAAGATTGTGTGCTCCTGCATACATACACATATATCTCATGTTCACACACATGCCAAATATTACTTACAGTTAAAGGTGCATTTAACTTGACTCTTCTCCCATGCTGGTGTAAATCAGAATTACCTTTTAAATTCTGTGCAGCTATAAAGTGTAAATGGGAGGAGAATAAGGGATTTTTTTGCTGTTCTTGGTTTTTGGGGTTTTTGTCTTCCTTTTTCCTCCCTCCCTCCTTCCATCTTCCATCCCTCTCTCTCTCTGTCTCTCATCTCCTCCCTCCCTCCCTCCCTCCCTCCTTCCCTCCCTCTTTCCCTTCCTTCTCTCCTTCCCTCTTTCCTTCCTTTCTTCCCTCCTTCCTTCTTTTCCTTCTTCCCTCCTTCCTCCATTCCTCCCTTCCTTCCTTCCTTCTTGCTTGCCTGTTCCTTGTGGAGCTGAACTTAAGCCTAGCAGAAAAAAAAAAAAACAAAAAGCACACGCCAAAACTAGTTCTAGCATATATTTGTTCCTTTTCTTCAACTATGCAAGGAAGGTGTATTGTTAATATAAATATGCAGGATCAGTGCACTCTGATCTTAACTTCAGCCTATCTCTTAATGGTAAAAATTAGTATTTATTTAATTTTAGAAAAGCAAGTAGAGTTAATCAGTGTCATGCTGATACAAATAAGAGAATCAGGTTTTGAAAGATAACATCTTGCTATCTGTCACAGAAGCTGTCAAAATGGATGAAAAAGCCCTTTTATGTTCATCCAGCATGTGTACCTTTAAAAGCAGAACTGTCAGTGATTGATGGAGTTCCAATGAAAGATATAGCAATTATAATGTTGCTACATATGTGAATATCTGTCTGTACATGAAGGTCATTTAGGCATAAATGTTTTAAGTTAACCCAGGCATGTTTCTTTTGTCCTCCCCCCCAACCCTCCACCAATAGAACCAAATGCAAAATATAGCTAAATGTAAAATATAGTAGGTATCTGTTAGATACTTCAGGTCGACTTCACCAAAAACAGGGGAAATTTGATTATTCCCTCAAGGGGTTTATCAAATTTAAAAAAAAAAAAAAAATAATAATAAAGGTTGACAGATTAGAATTTCTAAAGATTTCTAAAATCATTGAAAGAGATTTTATCTAGCAGTTTAGGAACTTTCCCAGGATGTCATCGACCTCCTCTGAGGTGTTTTGACTCTACATCATTCAAGAGAAGGACCTAATGAATAGCCTTTCCTGAATAGTTTTATAATATAAGATGGCATGGGATATTTTCAGTACTTCTTGACTTTAGAGAAGCCATAGAAATATTCATTGCAACTTGGCTTGGATATTCTGTTGGAGATGGGCTTTAACCAAAAGTAATAACTATTTTTTTTAACAGTTATTTTACTTTAAATTTTTCGACCTTCAAGGGAATTAGTGAAGCATTTCTTACAATATAACTTGTTATCCATTTTGTACAGGGAAACAAGAGAAGAGTTAGGGGCACCTGAAGAAAATTTAAATTTAAAAGCAAATGGAGAAAGATTAAATAGACCAAACAATATAAGCAGAATTTGTACCCCATTCTTCCTCCCTCCTTGTTAAAAGGATCCCCCATCCTTATCTGTCAGAAAGGAAACAAACAGCCTTTCAGAAAGGTAGAGCAAGAGGCAGGTCTGAGAGTTCTGCATCCAGCTTAATGGCAGTCTTTGTTGGATGCTGTCTGCAGCACACAAACTGATCTGAGTTCCCCTTTTAAGCCCTCTTAAGGAAACATCTCATAACTGGTAAAGATTGATGTGTCTTTTATCAAGCATAATAGCAAATCAAGTAACTCGATTTTTACATTTACGTGGCATTTTCAAGTGCATGAACAATTAAAGCTGGCCACTAGGACATTCTCCTGTTTGTTATAATTCACTAAGGGCTGGGGCTCCAGTCATTGCATCTTCTAAAGCCCTACAATATTTTTCTGTGACTATAAAGGAGTTTTCTATTCTGCAGATTTTAAGACTGTGGTAGTTTTTTGTTGCTACTGTTCACAGCTGAAGGAGAAGGTTATTTGTTTTACTAAGATAAGGTTTCTAACCATCCTTCTTAAAAAAAGTACAACAAAAACAGATGATGTTTTCTCTTTTTCTCTAGTTATCTATTATTTTCTAAAGAAACTGAAATGTCATCTTGCCTCCTGGATAAATTTCCTATTTTCAAAAAACACAGGCAAAAAACTCTCCAAGATATAAATAAAGGTCAGCTGAAGAGGTTCAGTTTAGAGTAGGCAATGTTAAACACAAAGTTATTTAACTGGACTTTCAAAAACATGTATACTTTACTTTTGTTGAACACTCTTGTTGAACACTCTCATGGCTCTTATGCAATGCTAGTTTACAGTAAAATTAGCTAGGTCAGAGCATGGACTCATGCGCTAGCACTGCAGTTGCCCTTCCTGTGTTAGCACAGCTCTTTCCTCTGTGAACCTGAACCAGCTCAGATGATGCCCAGGTATAGTTTGGAAGCTAGCTCAGGAAAAAGACTTCCCAGTAACCAGTTTGTTTACAGGTACAGTATGTAAGTGTTAGAGCATCTAGCCATTAGCAATGATCTATACTGTGCTGATTTATAAAACAGGTTTCTGGCCTGTCTCTTACCATAGGTGTAGTCTCACTGTCAGTCATTTCTTACACCATGTGACATTAGCCAACTCCAAAGTGAAGATTAAAATTGGGAATTATTTCATTTGCACACATAGGCCGTATGAAATACATGATTTCAAATTGCTTCAGTGTCATATAATTATTCTAAGGTATCTAAGCTTACAATATTATAGAAAGAAAAAAAAAATCTATGTTCAATAAACCTCATGAACAAATAGGATCACTATCTCAGATGGAATCAGCACATTTTACAAGCTTGAGTCTTTGAATAAAGTGATTTTTAGAGACTGCACAACCAAAAATCTCCCACCTTTATTTAAATCATAATTCCAGTTTTACACATCTTTGAATGAGCAGCACAGCTAACAGCTCTCAAGCATAAATTTTTTCTTGAACTTTTTTCTATGATGAGATATTAGGCAAGATGTCACTCCAGGACACCGTCATCTTCTACTTTTGCTTTCTTACTTGTAGAGATACAGAAAGCCTCCTACTGGTACCTAGAAGACCAATATATGTTATGACTTGACATAATGGTTCAGTGAATCAAAAGGTAAACTTTGGGCAGATAAGGAAAAAATATTTATTTAAGGACATTAAAGAAGTACAGAACAAGAGTCTTAATTGTTTTCAAGATTTTGTACATGCACAAGGAAACTAATTGCATTCCACTTAAATAAAGCAACTACAACAGAATCAAAAATCAAACCAGTTGTCTTCTTCTCTTTAAAATCTCTTCAGTTGAAGTAGAAAAAGATAAGCTTACATTAATGGATGGCATTGCATTATGTAAGTGTAATTAGATATGTAAATAAATAGTATGTTTTCCTTGTCTCACATAATTGCTTATAAACAAATATCCAAATTACTTATAAATAAACACTCAGATTAAATCTGAACAGCAGTCTTGGAAATAATGTTCAGTGAAACAGATTTATAAAACTATTTATAGATCCCAAAACAAGTGTTTCAGAAAATGTTTGAAGACTTTCACCTTTTTGAGAGTG
>JBCJKH010009902.1:11293-22681 GCA_039877255.1 Loriculus beryllinus | reverse complement strand
CATATTTAGAAATCTAAATATATAAACATCCCAAAGTATTTCAGTATTGCCTAAAGTTTCACATCCTTATATGCACAGGTTGCTGCTGCCTATTCTTCCAAATAAGGTTACACAGTTGAATAATATACATAGCCAAGGTCACACAATCAAATAATATATTATTCTTATTTGTCCAGATGAAACTGAGACCCATCTTTTCTTTCTTTCTCCGTTGCATCCAGAAGGCAGAGGTCTCAAAGGGCTAGTGCCTGGGCAAAATACATTTAGATTCTTTTTTCTAATAAGGCATCAGAATTCTCTTTTGAGTACTCTTTTTTTTTTAATCTACATGAACTAGTATTTCTCTTCCTTTGGGGCAGTTTTAGTTGTGTTACTTTCTAGGCTTTGAAGAACCTTATTCACTGTCCTGTCTGCCTGCATCTAATCCTGAGGGTTAAACTGAGGATTTTATTTGGCGTAGCTTGTTTGTCTCTATATTTAAATGGACTCAGAAGGGAAGTATTCTCTGATATTAGATAGGTGTCTAGTGGGATATTCAAAACCTTTTTATGTGCACTTATTTGGTAACAACTATCTGTCTTACACTGTGTTGAAGTTGTTATTTCCTGTTGGGGATATTAAAAGAAAATAATATCCCAGGCACTTTTCTATGGCTTTTTTATTTGTGTATTTGTTTGCTTGTTTGTCTTGTGATGTCCAGTATAAAACTGGTGAAAAAATAACATAAGGACACAATTCTTTTCGAATTGCATGAAAACTGACAATTTGAAAACCATGTTAAAATCCAAATGTGAATAAGAACAGTTTTCTGTTCTTCAAATATACAGAATAACCTACCCTAGAGAACAGTGATTGTTTTGCAAGGCACACTCATTGTGCCTGCAACAGTTTGTGCGTAAACTGTAAAACTTTCTGAGTAAAGCACAATATTAAATTACCATAGTACAAACCTGTCTCCTCTCACTGTGCTGGCTTCCCGTAGTGTAACCAGGAAAGTTCAAATGTTTTCTTTCCATATCTTCAGTTTCATCAATGTCTGGGTCTTAAAATATACACAGTTATTCTCAGCATGTATATATTTGTCATAAAAACTAACATACAAAGTTCATTTGTCAGCTCAAATATACAAAGCTAAGCTTTAAGTGACAAATTTTACCTTTATGTCTTAATTCATCTGTGTTCAGATACTAGAGACAAGAAGGGTTTGAGAATCTATACTGAATAGAGTGAAAATATCAACCACAGGGATTTTTACAAGGATCTCCAGCTAGGTATGAAGCACAAGCCAAGAATAAGCCTAGAAGCAATTGTCTAAAGGAGAACAAATTGTGCCATGGACAGATCTGGGGTACGAGCTGAGCGTATGATTCTGAGAAAGACGACTTCATCAAAGCAGTGGGTTCTTAATGGATGTGCTCATGGCAATACCGAACTGTCATGCAGAGTGAAAAGGACTATATCATAATCTACACACGAGGTATTTGTCACCTGAAGAATATGTAAAAAACCTCAACAGGCTGTATCTTTGAAATGTAGTGTCAAAAAATAGGTGTGCTATTTTTAAGCATCTTCTAAGAATTTCTAGAGGTCCTAATGAGTGACAAGTTTGGATAAGAACTTGGCTTCATCCTCTTCCCCTCCTCATAGAACAATTGCTTCTAACAAATAAGCTAACTGGAAAATCACTCTGGTCTTTTCTCTGTGTATGATTCCTAATTCTCAGCCTTAATTTTCATTGTTTTATAAATGTTTCAACAAGAGGAGTTAACAATTAAAGTAAAAAAAAAAAAATTAAAATCTCTTTCTGATATACAGTAAGCACTCATAAGGAGGCTGCCCACGAGCCTAGATGAAAATGGAGGAAGGCATTTCTTATTCTCCATGTTCTGACTTGGGTGTTTTCTTCAAAGTGGAGTACTATTTTCAGAAGTTTCTGGTGTGGTTTAAAATGGGCTTTTATCTATGCCTTGTATGGTATAGTGGAGGCAGATGCCTGATGAGTATACATATGATTAAATTTTGATTGTCAGTTTTTCTGGTTGCCCCTAAACTCTGCCAATGTACTTGGTCTGAGAGCTCCAATATCTTTTAGATTTAAACTATGAACTAGAAGGAGTTCTAGGACTTTAAGGAAGTGGTTTTGGAGGCTTTGTGGAGCTTAGCTTGGCTTGTTATAAAACAGATATATACACCTGAGCATTAGCTAAAATGTTCAGTTTTACTTTCTTCTTGACTCTTATAGCACCTTCATCTCTTGGGACTGACAAAGTCCCATCATGCATGCTTTCTCTTTGACATATGTTAACATTGGATTTTCCACACAAACAAAAGCAGTCATCTTCAAACTCTATTATGGCTTCCTAGTTCATTTTCCCTGTTCATAAAATTGCTCTGCTTCAAATGGGTCAGTGTTCTATCTGTCAGTATCTATTTAATAATAAACCAAATTTTTATATTAATGAATATTATCCTATGGTGTTTCAGCATTTTTACAGTCCTGAAAGACATTTTGTTTTCATTCTGTCTGTGTCCTAGGAAATTATAAGAAAACATGCAATGTTATCTTTCAATATTAGAGGGAATTTGCTCTTCAATATTAGAAGAAAACCCAGAAATGACTCACAAAATTCCCAGTAAGTCTCATGAGATTTCTGATTTCTAGGTAAAAGCAAATTATTAAATTGAATTTAAACTAGCTGACAACAAACCAGGCTTAGACAATGTGCATAAAATTTCAAGATCAAAGACGAGATGATTCTCTGAAAGCAGAGAGACACTTTTTCTTTTTTTTTTTTTTTCTTACTTCTTTAATTGCAAAATTCCAACATGCTGCTTTGTATTCTTTACAAGTTTTAATAAAGACAATTTGCTGGTGGGTACCCAAAGTAAATATATACAGAGATACCACTTTCCCTCTTAAGAAATGTCTGTAGTATACAATGCTTAACATTTTTATGCCTTTGTGACTCTATGTATCCTTGATTTCATCACTCCCTTGGTAGTGTAGCTTATTTTCTGAGTTAAACAAAGGCATTGGCAGAGAAACTACAAAGTGTTCTAATCTTCTGACCCTCACATCGATGGTTCAATATATTTTAGAACAACTAAAGACATGGAAGTGGAATTATGAAACAAGCAGGCACTTCAGAAGAATGTTCTATAAATTTATTGCTTTACTGCATAGTGGAACTGCTGTACTTTTAAGAGAGCAAGGACATACATCTGGAAAATAAAACATAATGGTAGTGGCTCACTTGAAGCAAAAGATAGAAACATTTATCAAATACAATTGTACAGAAAATGCAAGATTAATGGCTTCTTTGGGATTTATTAATTTGATATATCTCAATTTTTATCTGCTAAATGAGGGTGGGGGAAACTGCCACACATCTGGTGCTTATAAAGTAATTGCTTTATAAACAGTTCTGGTTTTATTTTTCACCTATACCTAAAATTCATCCAGCTAACTAGAAAAAGGTTTTTTCCCATCAGCAGGCAGTTTCTTGCAATAGCACAAAGCACATATAGTCAAGAATCAAATGTCACCACATTGCCATCTTACTGTGAATGACTGGAATTTGCTTACTATTGTTAGTGGTGCTGAAAATTGCTACTAGGTTCCACGGAGTTTGTAATGTATTATCTAAACTGAAAACATTTTCAGGGACCAAACTGACCTTTTAGAAAACTGCACTTTCATCCTTAAAATGCTGGACTATTGCAATACTTCATTTAAAAGGTTATTTAAGCTTTTTCTTTCTTTTTTTGTAAAAGGGTAAGGATTGTTTTGTGAAAGAAGCATCTTCATATAACTCTTCTGTGTCAAAAACCAGGGAAGAATAACAATCATTAGTCTAAAGATGCTTCAAGAAAACAATGCAGAAAAGACCATAGCTGCTACTCTCTGTGAAAAACAACCAGATAATTGTAATTAATATTTAATACTTGTGTTCAAGTCCTAACTGATAGTCAAGTCTGATTTTACTGGAAGTGTCAGAAAGAAAATCTTTCTGTCTCTGCACATCCTGAGAAAGGATAAAAAGAAGAAAATATTTTTCTTCTGTGTTACTGACTTGGAACTGAGATACAGAGAAATGGCGAGCTGCCCACAGTCAGACAGAAAAATTTGCAACAAACCAAGCAACTTAAACTCTGCTTCTTCACTACCAGTTAAATGTCACAACAAAAAATATTTCCCACCATCAATTTGGCTGAAAAGTGATTGATTACTTGTAGAACCTGACCACAGTATAGCACCTCTGCTCCCAAAAGAAGGTAAAAGGAACTGAATCAGATTGCAAAGTTGCCAGCCTGCGGAGTGCTGACCACAAGAAGTTTTTCCCCCCACATTTTATCAGAGGAAGGGGAAAGAAGTATTAAAGATTGGATTAATCCTCTTTAAAGAGGAGAATGTGAGAAATGATTACTGCAAGCACTGGTTGGCTGTAGTTCTAAGGGATCAGATTGTAGAAAAAAATAACAGCCTGCCTCCAAATGATAAATGAATATGTGAGCTTCTCTGATGGCACACATGACTGTTTTTAGACTTAGAGGAAGTGACAGAGGAAGATGAGCAGTCATGTAAGTGGCAGGGTAAGTGTATTAAAGGCATAGCATAAGAGAAATGAGCTGACATAAAGACCAGTGACCGTAAGGAGAGGTGATAAAAAAGAAAAGGGAATATATTAAGGAAATGAGTTAACTATTTATGTTCTAAATCTTGTGAAACCCTTATGTTAATGAAGAACACGTAATTATTACAGGAAATAAGTGGAGGTAAGCGGAATTAATAAGAGAGAGAAAGAAATATAGAAAGCTTAACTGTGTATTCTTGTAGTCATCATTTTCTTAGAGAAGTTGACATGTATTTGATATATTTTTTATGATCATGATCATGAACTGCAGGTGTGTATTTGTCATTTCCAGGGGCTGACAGAAGGCTCAAACACATGTGGTCGAGTAAAGAAGACATGACAGGCTAGGTACAGCTCAATCTCTTTTTCCTGGTGTGACCCAGTCACCAAGTAATGCAGATTGCCTGCAACAAGGAGTTTATATGAAATTGTGTTGTCTTGCACTGGGCTAGATTAAGAGCGCACATACATTAACTGAAGATTATTCAAGGAATGTGATTTATTAAGATGGTATGGCCTGTCCATTTCAGCCACAAGTCTCAAACAAAAATGAACTAAATGAACTGAAATGAAGCTATTAAGGACTACTGCAAAATTATTAGACCAACATAATGTATTTTCTGCTAAGGAAACAATCTACTATGCTTCAGAAGATAGTATTAGATTGAGGACCACTTAAAAAGTGTGCTATTGTTTATTGAAGCCAGAAAAGCATCTCACAAAGACACTTCATCGCTACAAAATTCTTGAAGCATTGTGGGTTTTTTGTTTGTCTATTTGTTTTGTTGGTTTTTGTGGTTTTTTTTTTTTTTTTTTTTTTTTTTTTTTTTGAAGGGGGGAAAAAAAGACTTGGAAAAATATTTTGTCCTAAGAAAGTAACTGTCATACCTCAGAAAAAGGCAGTACAGTGATGATCACTTAAAAAGTCAACAGTTATAATCAGGTGCCCTATTTTTTTCTAAGAGGCCTTTTACATAGAATTATAAATAGCTGTGGAAAGTGAGATGCCATGCAGTAGCTATGGGAGTGAATGTTTCTATTTAATAGTCAGTAATACATCTATGTTGCTGCATCAGCATATACATATTATGGTTGTTGTTTTACTCCCCCAGGTCAAATATGCTGCAGATGTTCAAGTCATGAAATGAAACGTAGCACTACAGTGACCAAAACCAAATGCAACTATAATAGATACTTAAAAATAATAATTAAAAACCTCTCACAAACTGCAAACCACAAGTCCTTATCCTAATGAAATAACAAACAAGCAAACTAGCAGTATGTCATTAATACTTAGTGAAAAATGGTGTGTATGTCAATTCTTGCACCTTAATTGGAGAGATTAAAAACATAAAGTTGTATGAGAAAAACAAAACTGTTTGGATAATAGTCCATTTTATCACCTGATATAGTAAAACATTGCTCTGGTTCTATACATGTATATTTAGTGAACTATCTAGTTGGAATTTTTACTCTTTCCTTTTAAGGACATTATAATATTGTTGATCATTTCCATAAAAATCTGCTGAATGTGGAATGTGTGTTTTCCTTTATATTGACATTTTTCATAGGTAAATATCAGATTTCCAGCCTTTTTTTTTCTTTTCTTTCAGTAAATGTATACAAAACATTTTTTTTCAGGTCAGTATCATGTTAATCCTTGCACCCACTGAAGGTCTGCATTTCCTCATAGGAACTGTAGCTTGCAGGACGTCTGAGTCTTGTAATTATGGGACTTTTGGTTCATCATCGTGGTACAGCTACTTACAAAGATCTTGCTAGAAAGATATCCACTACATGAAAAGTCCAAAACACAGTAAGAAAGAATATGTTCAAAAATCAATAAAATTTTCTACTTGCCTATCACTACAGACCAGAAAAAGCATAAAAATTTGGAGAATCAGGCTCTAAACAAGCTTTTCTCACTTTATAACTCATTGTAAATTTATAAGCTGCTATGCTTTCTTCACACATATTTAAACATCATTGTGCAAGCTGTATCTGCTCTATTGGTAGTTATTACAGGTGACAGGAATATTTAGGGACCACAGTTCTAACTTCCATTGATTTCACTAGGCACCAAAATCCTATTCAGTCAGGCCTTATGGACAGTTATGAAACCAGCAATCGTTACTCGTACTGTTGACTGCTGACCAATTAATCAGTGTAAAACTTGTGTATCGAGAACGACATATTTGTCAGTCATCCTCACTTCCCACAAACATTTTGGTTGATTTCCACTTATATGTACAACATGAAATGAGTGGAGCAGTGCACTTTACTGAATCAATACAGAGCATGATGATTTAAAGTGGCAGGATATAAGGCACATCTAAGGAAAAACAGGAGGCAAGAATAGCAACATTACTGAGAAATGAAATAGAATCTGCTGAAGAAAATGGCATAAATACTTGGAATGACAGTAGAGAGAGCTTTGATAGAAATTTGAGTAATAAAGGCGGTCAGGTAATTCACTGATGTAGCTACAGATCTCTTGGGCAGTTGGAGCAGATATGACAGTACACTCAGAATGGCCTTTTAGTGCTTGGCTTTAATCTTTATCAAGGGAAAAGTAATTGCATTGATACTGATTTTGAATAAAAATTAAGCTAAAACATATGAGGATTCTTATTTTTTTTCTCCCCAAGTAATTAATTATTGGAAGAGAGGTCATGGGGAAAGACAGATAAGTTTCTTTTGTTTTGATTCTTTCAGTTTTGTTTTTGTTTTGTTTTTTTGTTTTGGTTTTTTTTTTTTGTTTGTTTTTTTTTTTTTTGTTTGTTTTTTGGTTTTTTTTGTTTGTTTTTTTGTTTGTTTTTTGTTTTTGTTTGTTTGTTTGTTTTGTTTTTGTTTTGTTTTGTTTTGTTTTGTTTTGTTTTGTTTTTTTCTAAGTAGCCTACATGATTTGAGGCAGTTCTGTGCATAACACAGTGACTTGAGGCAGGTATAAATAGGATTCATATTGAGAACATGCAGTATCTAGCAAACAAAAAAACCTTTAGGTTTAGTTTACTTATGAGCTTTCTTAGAAGAGAAAAAAGCTAGACTTGATGTCACAAAGTCTGACTTTAAGGGAATGTGAAATGCTCGGTAGAATTTTTACTGAGGTGAGGTTTCATAACACTTAGGAAATACACTACTGAAACTGAAATACTGAAAGAAATAGCAATTAAAATTAACTCAGGTGTTACACAGCCAGGGAAACAGAGACCAAAGTGTGCTGACAGTAAATATGAATAATCTTGATATGTGTAAGAGAAATGAAAAAAAAAAAAAAAAAGAATTGCAAGAATTTCAAAATTCTAGAAAGAACAGTGAGGAAGTGAGAAAAAAAGTGGAATAGTAAAAACAAAAAGAAGATACATGATCATTTTTTCTGGCATGAAAACCATTTTACTTCCAAATTCAGAAGCAATATAAATAATATTAGCTACAAAAAATGAATGCAGGTGTGCAGTGCATGTACCACAAGTACTTGTATTTGGTTTGGCTGGGATAAATTTAATTTTTTTCATAGTAATTAGTATGGGCATATTTTTTGTATTTGTGGTGAAAACAGCTGTCCTGGGTTCAGCAGTGGCAGTCGGGTTTTCATCTTTTTGGTGGCTGGTGTAGCTGTGTTTTAACTCGGCCTGGGAACAATGCTGATAATATTGATAGTTACTTTGACCAAGGACTTTGTGAGCCTCATGCTCTGCCAGGGAGGAGGGGAGGCCGGGAGGAGCAGGGACAGGACTCCTGACTCAAACTGACCAAAGAGGTATTCTATACCACAGCACGTCATGCCCAGGATGTAACTGAGAGTTACCCGGAAGAGCTAGTGCTCTGGGGGGTTGCGGTAGGTGTCAGTTGATGCTCAGTCTGGCAGGGTGTCGTGCGTTATCTGTTGGTGGGTGGTGAGGTGCTGTACTCTCTTCCTTGTTATTTTCCTTATCATTATTATTATTGGTGGTAGCAGCAGTGATTTGTGTTATACCTTAGTTACTAAACTGTTCTTATCTCAACCTGTGGGAGTTGCATTCTTTTGATTCTCCTCCCCATCCCTCCTGGAGCAGGGGGAGGGCAAGAACGAGTGAGTGAACGAGCTGCGTGACTAGGTTTAAACCACGACAACAACATTCATAAGACACCACATTTTCATGATTGCTGAGCAGTTCTTACATAGAGTCAGAGCTTTTTCTTATCTTAACATAGCCCCTCCAGTGGGTAGTCTGGGGGTGCACAAGTTGTTGGGAGGGTACACAGCCAGGACATCTGACCCCAACTGACCAAAGGGATATTCCATAACACACGTCATCTTGCTCAGCAACAAAAATTGGGATGTGGTGAGAGGTTTGTGGGGACTGCCATTGCTTGGGGACTGGCTAGGCATCAGCTGGCTATGGTAAACAATGGTTTATTTTCTTCCACTTGTTTTTCTTGGTTTTGTTTTCCATTGTTTAGGGTATTTTTTGGCAGGGGGAGAGCAGAGGGCAAAGGGAGGAGGGTGTGAGCAAGTAGTTATGTGGTGCTTAGCTGCCTACCAGAGTTAAACCATGACAGCACTGACAGTATTGGGTGGTAATAGGTAACGGTCAACCATAAGAAGTAAAACACAATAGAAAGAGCTTGCTTACATGTATTTTTTTGGCCACAGTTTTGTCCCATCTCCTCTAACCACAAAAGCATTTCAACAAACAACCTAAGATTTGTTGTAGGTAGCTGTTTGAAAAGTGATGGGCTAAAAACACTACTGTCCAATTCTAGCTTAGTTAAACTATATAAACCTGTGGAAGGCCAAGTCCCTTATGACGTAAATCTTCACAAATACAATCTTTACCATTTCACATGCATCACTGCAGCTAAACTTCTGGCCCAAGAAAAATTCTAACCCAGGAAACTTCATAATGACAGCAATACAGGGCTGACATAGCAGTCAGTTGCCTAAAAGTATACAACTACGGACAGGCTAGGCACCTTCTGTCATCCTTCCAGGCTTCCAGCTGCATCTCTATAAGGGCATGGCTTGCCTGCATTTCCTGTGTTGTGTCTGCCAATATCACACATATCTCACATATCCTAGGGTATCTGGTGTCATATTTGGGCACTCAAGTCAACCTTTATTTCAACACTTTTATTTAAAACATTATGAAGAATACAGCATTTAAAGAAAGAATAGAAATAATAAAATACATAATTAAACTGGGCTTTTTGATCAATGCTTTCTACAACCTAAATAGACATTTATTATATTTGCAAAGTGTCTTGTTCAGAGTCTTCAACTCACTGAATCAGATGATGTAGCAATTTTTAAAATAAAAAATTTCAAATGCTGTTTGTACAGTGCCTGTAAACCTAACTCAGCTTATTTGAATTCTGACTACAATGAAAGGAAATTTGCCTCAATGATTTCTTTCAGTTGTGTGTTTATATTTTAGCAGTCAAAATTTTCAGCACTTGATTGTCATGACTGCATTCAGTAGTTCATAGAAGCATATCTATGCTTCAGAGTATGGGCAAGCTGTGCAAAACCTTATTTGTTACATTTCTCTAGGGTTTCTGATTCAGAGCTGTAAAAACCCAGGAGTAAACTAGTAAACAGACAATGATCCAGCCATGGCTGCTTGCTCCCCTTTTTGATCTGTTTTCTTTCCTTTCACAGAACAGTTTATTTCTTTTGTTCCTGGTCAACAATTCTATCATTTCTTGCACTTTTCTAGACACTTTTCCACCCTTTTGCTCACAAGAGGGATTCGCATGTCAGTCTCCCTTGCTCTCTTTTTCGTACCCAATGTCATAGGTTTCTCTCCCTTGCATGGTAGAGAACGGCTATGGGAATAAAAACTTAAATCAACTTCCATCAGTTTACCTTTTTCTCATTTTCTTTCTTAAAGTTTAAATCATGTCCCGTTTTCCTCTACTGAGTACTTTCTTTACCTAAAAGAATTAAGACTATGAGAACAGGTCTTTTGAAATAGGTTCCTTCCAGAATCGCCTGCTGTGTTTCAGGACAGCCAGAACCCCCTTTCACCCAATGGGTGAAAGTCATCCAACATGTAGTACCAGTTGTTAGGAAGGAGACAGGGGAGACTGTGGAAGTGATGTGTCTATTCAGAGCACTTCCCTAGCAACCTGCAACTGCGGCTGTCTAAAGTTTGAGTTCAGCTCTGGCCCTGAAGCACAGGAGTGGTACAACACTTTGCCTTCTACAGCAATGCAAACAGCAGGTGCGACTGACCACCCACTTGCTGATATGTTCTAGAGTTGAAGTAGCCCAAAGGATTTCACAATGAAATACATTCACACAGGTGCTGCTTAAAAAACAGTAAGGGATAATACTTCATTGCCATTCATACATATATGCAAGTCTATGGGGCTGAATGGGTGCTGAAGTAGCTGTCAGAGGAGCTTACTAAACCACTCTCCATTTATCAGCAGTCCTGGTTTGGTGGGCACATACCAGAGGATTGAAGGCTGGCCATCATGTCACCTATCTACAAAAAAGCCAGGCAGGAGGACCCTGGAAGCTACAGGCCTGTGAGCCTGACCTCAGTGCTGGGAAAAGTCATAGAGCACATAATCCTAAATGAGATTAATCAGTGTGTGTGGGAAAACAGGGGGATCAGGCCTAGTCATCATGGGTTCATGAAAGGCAGGTCCTGCTTGACAAACCCTATCTCCTTCTATGATAAGGTGACCCCCCTGGCTGATGAGGGAAAGGCGGCAGAAATTGTCTATTGGGACTTCTGTAAAGCATTTGACACTGTAAGATCGG
>JBCJKH010009901.1:0-24690 GCA_039877255.1 Loriculus beryllinus | reverse complement strand
GGATCAGCAGGTTTTCAAAGCAGTCAGATACCCTTAGCTGTGTGCAGCTCAGAACTAAACAGACTGTTTTATTTATTGCTGTTCTTTATTTGTTATCTTCCTTGATCGTTTGCTTTCACTAATGTGTTACTCAGTTTAAAGACTATTTACTAAAGCTGAACAGTATAAGCACACAGAGCACTGACCATGTCACATGAGCTACCACTATCAGTAAATTAACTCATACAAGCCAAGCATTAAGCCATACACAGTTCAGATGCATTTAAACTACAGCTCCAAACCTTTAATCTATGTTCTCCTAACTTCTTTATATACATATTGTGTGCAGAAATTAATGAGTATATCAAACAATCTGGTGATGAGATACGGAAGCCTTACTCATCCTGGAACAGATGGTGGGAACAGAAATTGCTCCCAACAAAACTAAACTTGATCTAGAGGAATTCTCTCTAGAGAACCTCTCTGTGAGGTTTGCTCTTGGTTGCTGTACGATCTGTGTCACCTTACCCCAAAAATGAATTACAAAACCAAAGGATTGGTACCCAGAGATCAAAATGCTGACTGAGCACAGCTCAGGAGTTCCCAGATGCGGACCTCTGATGCTGCTACTTGGTTAAGCACTTTTCCTGCACAAAAGCACAGTAAGGGGTTGCCACTGATGGCACATAATGGCATAAATACACCTGGGAATTGATGATTTATTCAGCAACAAGCACTTCTGCCTACCAAGAACCGCCCAGATCCACTCACCCAGTTTTAAGCCAGGAAACCAGCAGTGGCCGGGATCACCGAGGTGAAAACATGTGAGGAAAGACTGGAAGTGTGAAAAGGAACAGGGGGAAAGACAGACAATCTCTCCTGTAATTCCAAGGGAACTATGATACCAGCTCTCACTAACAAATATCCCTGCTTTTCATTTCTTCTGGGACTAATGACAGGGTTTTTCACATTAAACTATGGGGTAGATCAAGAGCACTTACTGCTTCTATCCTTAGATTTAAGAAATCTTCAGCACCTTGACGCTGCAGAAAAACAATTCCAGAGATGAAGATTTATATTCTTGATAACGGGGCAGGCTCACATAAATAACTGAGCTCAATTTGAGTTTCATTTCAATTGTAAAGTGTCTGCCTCTTATTGAGCTGCAATGGCAAGATTAGAGCTTTGACTGTATCAGTCATTCATGGCCATTGTCAGAAATAAATCACCAGATTAACTGGTGGCTATGGGGAGCACAGGAAACGCGTCCCTGTTCCTGAACTTCTGCACTTGATGGAATAATCAGAATGCTCCCCTGGGATTCAGGCAGATATTGGCATGGTAACATGAAAGGGGCTGGAGTCTCCTATCCATTTTGGTTTTCGTTTGCATCTCCAGGTCCATGCAAACTATGGATTAAACAACCCCCAACAATGCCGCAATTAGCATCTATTTTGCATCTAATGAAACGGAAGACAAGCTTCTTTGTCCACAGTTATTTCCAGCTTTATGTTTTCATCTCGGGCTTCATCCAAACTCTAATGAAATAAATTCTTGGATCAGAACCACAGATCTGTTGCCAGCACTGGGTTTTGAAGCCTTCTACACTTCTCAGTACCCACAGAACAATTATCGAGCAAGACTTGCTGGCTAGCTCAGTTATTTCTCATCCACATTCAACTGGGCAGGTTGACTTTACCTTAAAAATACTGCAAGGGTTTATATCCTCAAGCTTACTGCCGCAGAGCAGAGCTATTGTTTAGTGAATCTGGTACCCAGTTTCTAAAGACACTGCATTATTTCCAGTAGACTGTTTACCTGAGCAAAGAATTAGCCTTGATTCTGAGCCTTTATGTGAAATTTTATTGTCCAAAGCAGATATGACCTGTTAAGATTTAGAGGCTGTATTAGCAGCAATAACAATTTTACAATCAACATCAGTAAATCTGGGTTTATTGAGAACTCTACATTCTTTAACTGTAGAAAGCAATTAAAATGTCTGTTTCTCACTGGATATAATACTTAACTTTCATACAAGACACACATCCTGTTTAATTGGTGAGTGTAAAGCAGTGTAGTTCAAATCATTCTAAACTTCTCAGTAAAACTCAAACAGTGATGACTGAGAATCACCCTTTTTTTTCTAAAGCGGCTGAATTCCAATAAAAATAACATTTCTGGCTATTAAACTGTACAGAAATTGGAAAACAGTCAAATGTGTGCACCCCAGTTCAGCAAACCATATGTGTTGGGTAGAACTGTACCTATCATCATTAGCTTCTTTTGATCTTAAAGAAAACACATTGATTATAGTTTTTATTTGAAAACTCACCTTTAAGTGCTGTGGTTTTGGAGTTAGTAACAAAATCAAACTGACATACAGGCCTATGAGAGCAGTTAGGGCAGGAAAACGTCCTACCTAAGGGAGGTACTAGGATCCTCATCACTTTAAAGAAAACCCCTTCTGTGAACAGAATGTAAAGAGAGACACAAGGAGTACTTGAGCCTATGAAGTTTTGAGAGTGTATTAGGCAACTGAAGAGAGAAGAAAGTGGTGGGTGAAAGAAGAAGGGAATGAAGAGGCAGGTGATCAGGATTTGAAGGCACTGGACAAGGCAGAATTCCTCCAGGAAAACCAGGCTGACACACAGCACCAGGACTACAGGTCAGGTTATTTCCACAGCTAAGATTTTGCAGCCAAATAGAGGCTTCATTTCACTTTGTAACTGCTTGTTTCCAGCCTTTCTCCTACAACTTGGCACGTGATTTGGGGTATTTTATGAAGAAATATTCACTTATTTGACTATAGTTTTGTGGAAGGAGGCGAACCAGGGTTAAAGGAATAAGCAAAATGGAAATTTTTACCAGAGAGAGCACATTTATGTGAGACAGGATCCACTGGCACTCTGGAGGGATGTGCGCTCACAAAACCTGGGTTTGCTCACGTTGTCTGAGAGGAAGAGGTCACTGAGGTTGCCCGCGGGTGGCTTTGGGGGAATCTCTGCAGGCAGTAATTTCCATCCCTTCTGTAGAGCATGGGCAATGAATCCCACACAGACAAAGGATCTTTTGGCAATTACAACCTTTGGAAGTTTGCTTTG
Organism: Loriculus beryllinus; assembly: GCA_039877255.1. Taxonomy (NCBI): domain Eukaryota; kingdom Metazoa; phylum Chordata; class Aves; order Psittaciformes; family Psittacidae; genus Loriculus; species Loriculus beryllinus. The sequence goes on along the minus strand of JBCJKH010009901.1, from coordinate 21,610 downwards.
TCTATAGAATAGATGTGTTTACCAGAATGCGTATTCCAATGATTTTGACAATTATCTGCAACGCAGTATCCGTTTTCCTAACACTATGAAAATGAGTAAAAGTAAGGCACAGCTGAGGAGAAAGTGGTATCAGAAATTGGAATGAGAGCGTAAAGCTCATTAGATGCCTGTATACAAATTCATCTATTCATCATTCTTATTTCTAACCCATTTGCCTTTTGGCCTTTGCTACTTCTACACGATTTTCAGTATCTTTTGCACGTCAGTTTGCTGCATTTCTCCTCTCTTTTATTTTCATCTGATCAACATGCTTCTCCTTAACTAAAAGGGTGCCTGTTCTTTAGGGTTTATTTTCCTTGCTTTTTTTGTTGCTTCAGTTGCAACACACCACAGCAACAGTGGAGATAAAGAGCAAAATTCACATCTGAGTGATAGTATTTCTCATCCTCATCAAAAGAAGCCCTGTGAGCATGCTGCAGCGTGTGATCAGCAGCACAGCACAGTGTTACTGGGGCTGCTCACGGCTCTGGCCCTGCAGTGTGGTCACTGCAGCTCACCCAGGGACCCAAGAGATTTAAACACTGCCCTGGGTCCTGCTCAGGACTCTCACCACCAGTCAGCTCTTTGACAGGTAAGAACAAGGTGATGCCGTGCTCACTTCAACCACCACATTGTCTTTATTCTTTTCATGCTTCCCTTGCAGATTTTTAAGCACAAGCCACTTAAAACACCTTCCTCCAAGAATAGTTGGGCTGTTATCATTTTAAGGCATCTCCATTACTTTCCTGCTAAGATGCAATTCTCTTGACAAAAAGCATGCACAAAGCTAAGCAAAAAAAAAAAGAAGCCCCAATTATTATTTGTGGCAGATTTTCTGTCTCTAACAACAATTTATCGTAATATTTTTAGGGTGGGTGAGATTTTTTTGATGTTTTATTTTTCAATAACAAAAGTGATTTTTGATAAAATACGTAACAATCTGTTTTCAGTCTGTAAGCCTCACACTTGAAAACTGCCAAACCCAGGATTTCTTTTTTTTCAGCAGCATTCCTGAATTCTGATTAAAAGCCATTCCTTTTTAAATCTCATACAATAAAAAACCATTGCTGTTTAAAGTAATCTGTGAGAGAAGAACACAGTAACCAACAGCAGACCTTGAAAGCCAAAAGGTTTTGCCTTTCTCCCCCTTCTCACTATCCCCCACGCAGCGCTGCTGCACCAAGGCTCACTCACCTCAGCTGCAGGGACTCCCTCGGGTGGGCGGCAGTGGAGGACGATCATCCCCTCGATGGGAACCTCCTTCCCTTGGGGATCTTGCTCAAAGTTCTTCCGTAAATCTGCAGGGTTCAATGCAATGAATCATTACACAAAAGCCGTTCCTCCCCAAGGAACACCGCTTTGCCATGTGTGTATAAAGCAATGGGCAACTGAGAGCTACTCATTCTTCCCTAGATGCAAAGCAAAGAGATCCCATCACCTTTGATTGTGTTTCCATTTCTCCACCTTTAAGAAACCACTTCTGTGTGACTGCAGAGGCAATCTGTCTCAGAACCCACTAACTCCATGGTCCCAGTTGGGCACTGTCTCCTGAGCCATTGCCTTTCCAAAACAAGGGAATGGAATGCAAGAACCACAATGTGCCATTGCTGGGGCACTGTTAGAATCAATCCAATGAATCCAAAAGACTGAGCAAACAATTTCCCTAGTGCACACTACTTGAGATGAGTGCCAGGGTATTTCATCAAATGTCCTAAACCAGATGATCTGTTTAACTCGCCTACATACTGCAAGCTGTGGGAAAGGAAGGGAAGGACTGAGAGCAATTCCACACGTTCCAAACTGGCTGATTACAGGATTGCTTCATTTCAGACACTATGGCCCAGCCAATAATTCAGGATAAGAAACGGGGTGTGTTGTCTCAGAGTCACACTGATGTGGTCACAGCACTTCAAGGGCAAACCAGAATGAGGCAAACCAGCCTAAAATGACACTGGCCTAGCCCAGCCATGCCCATGAATACGTGGAGTCAACCTGCTGTGAGAGGAAAACAAAACGGAAGGGATGTGACTTAGTACACGTGCTGTGAGAGTTAGGATGCTTCCATTAGACATATTCATTTTGTTCAGACAGTGTCTCAGATTCCACAGGGTGGATTTACAGATTTAATTTTCTCCATTGCTTACACTTCATGAAATACACCCCCTTAAATGCAGAGGCTCTGAGTCAGTTACATTTTAATATATTTTCCAAAATACATTAAAACTTATTTTAGCAAGCCGGTCACTAGAGAAAGATGCACGCAGTGCCTGTATAATCCTTTTTATGATTCTTTCTTAATGTTGATTTTCTTCCCCCACAGATAACCACTATCTCTTCCAGTACTCTTTAAAAAGTCATTCATTAACAGCTAGGATGCAGTTGAGCCTACAAATGCGTTTATTAGCATGAAAAATGGAGTAGGATCCATCTTCTCATTTTCTCTGCGTTCCACGCTATCATAAAAAAATACTTACCTGCTTTTTCAGAGAAATATAAAGTGCTTTAATGCTTTGGCCTTGACTCACAATTCAGAATCTCTAGGCTTTAGTGTAAAAGAAGAAAGGAAAGGAAGAAGGAAGTTGACCCCACCACACTACACACCGCAATGACACGTGCTGTCAATGCTCTGGTTCTGTACATCACCACAACCTGCACCCACACATTCCTGTCTCCAGTCCTTTACAGGGTATTTCTCAAGGGAGAAACTTGTTCCTCAAGTCAAATACCTGGGTTGCTCACTGCAGACAGGATGACACAGGTCTGGGAAATAGTGAACCCTGGAATATCATGGGGGTTGGTGATGGATACCCGTCAGTAGCTATTCATATTCCCTGTCTGGAGTTCTAACAGGTCCCATCATCTCTGTACTCCAGAGCTGCTGTTCTTTCCATTTCAAAAACATGATTTCAAAGGCAAGTGGCACAAAAAAGGCCAGTGACAAATATACAGCCACGACCAGTGCAGCACCCCCTGCCAAGAGTAATGGGGTATCTGCAGTAATGGGAGGCTGCTGGGGATGGGGTGTACAGAAGAACTCGTACCATAGTGATGGGTTTAAAAGTCCCAACACACAGCTCCACCTGCTTCTGCCTGTTCTGATTTTCACTCATATCACCATGTGATGGGTTTGAGAAATCACAGTGCAGAGAAAAGTCAATAAAAATTCAATTCAGATTAATAGTCCTCTGCAGCTTAGCAATACAGGGGAATTATTAGCTCATTCAGTGTTATGACAGTTAATGCAGTAAAATAAAACACTGAATTTAAGCATATTTACACATTCAAACTAAAGCAGCCAACAAAAAGATCTGGGATCTATAAAATCAAGGAGTTGTTACACTGTCCTACTCCTTATCTCAAATGCTTATTTTAAGGTATCCTGTTTAAAAAGCATCATTTTAGAAAGATTTATCACGAATCTGATCAAGTTACCATTTAGAGTTACTTGTATGAACCTCCCCATCCGGTTCCTTTTTGCCCTCATCTCCTTCCAAGCAGCATTTCTCCCAGCCCTTTGCAGGTTATTGCCATCATTCCCTGGGACTAGTTCTTTAAAGACCTGAACTGCTAATTTAAAGGACAAGAGTTCACAACAGACTGGGGGAAAGTAAACTCCTCGATTCTCTTCTTGCAGCACTGCTGCAGAGATGGATGGTTTCAGGCTCTCGCCTGCCAACCAGTGATGTGCTTTGAAACTGAAACTCAGATATAAAGTACAGTGCTAGAGAAGATTCTAATGTATTCTTGCCCTTTTTTGTTTTAAAGGAAGTTGAGAATACAGACACTGTTATGTTTTTTTCATATTTCTTTGACCCCTGTGATCAACTTGGAGTAAAAGGGCACTTCCCAGGGGTTTTCTGTTGGTTTTTACCTTCTTTATTACACAGCATTGTTGTGACACTGTGACCAGAATCTCTGAAACAGATTTGCCAAGTGTAAATGCAGACTGATCAATCCACATCAAAATAAAAGAGAGGCCTGAAAAGCCCCATCATGCTTTCTGTGCTAGTCCTACAGCATCTCACAAGGGAAGGTTGGTAAACCAGCAGCACCTTACCAGTATCCATTTACACTGAACCCTAGAAGAACAGCGTTGTTTCCATGCCTTACAAAACCTGGAATAGCAGAACATTTCCTCTACTCACAAGCTATGCGGACAGATGCCTTCCTGCTCTTGGAGGTCCCTAGATGGCTCCATGCAACACACTGACACCAGTAATCTTCTGGGCCATGAAAATCTTCCACCTGCTGTCTCGTCACATTGATGAACACCTCCCGAACCTTCAATCCTAAAGGGAAAGATAGAAGAAATTAGTTGGTAACAGCCTCTTGCTTGGGCATAAAGCTAAGGTTAGCCAAATCTCTTCTTTTAATTGCACAATTCCATTTTTAATCAAGGCAAAGCTTTAATTCCTTTAACAATAACATATTGCCAGTAATTAAATTTTAAAAGCTGAGTAGGTCATAATGCATTGAGTTACAAGATCTACCCACCCACTGTGGTCTTTGCAAGAATACAATACCTCCCTCAGCAACCTTGTCTCTTGTGCTTTCTTCATCCAGAATGTGTATCTGGACTTAGGTACTACCATATAAAACTGAATTATCCTCCAAACTAACATCTACGTGCCCTTGAAAACCTTTCTGAATACCTTGGCAGGCCCCAGTTGAGTCAGACAGAACTATGCATGTATGACAGGAACTAATCTACCGTCCCACTGAATTCCAGCCTGTTCCAGCCACTACTACTACCACAGCTCCATCCAGCAGCCGTTTCCTCATGCAAGGGAGAAAAGCTGTGTCACTGCAGCACACACAAAGCTAAGCTCAAGCCATTACAACCTGAAAGGAGGAGAAAATAAAGGGAGGTGAATGCATTTCAGAGCTCACAGATGGAGACGTTCCTCCACTTTGGATGTTCCCCATAGCTGCATATCTGCACGATAACCTTAGGGAGAGGAAATATAATCCAAATGTGGGTTGAAAGGCATTAGAAATCAGTTGGAAGTGCTAGTCAGGAAAATGTTAATTTGAAACTAGAAAACATTCATGCCTTCTACTTTCTTCTTTCTCCTCCTGTGTTGGCCCAGGAAAGTATCTTGGGATACTTTCCCCTTCTCCAGAATTGAATAAAAACTCAATGTTCAAATATTTCATGTCTGTGGGGTTTATAAAGCAGTGAGAAACTCCCTAAACCTGAACTCCATCAAAGTTGGCTTCCACTTAATCTCAGGCATCATTGCCAGCTGGGTGCTTCCCTCCTGGAAGGCACTGGGAAGTCACCGTGCTCCTTTGGTGCACAGGAGAGTTGAGGCCACTGGCGAAGGTCAGACAGGCTTTAAATGCTATAAAGCAACTCAAAAGCTTTGCTACTTGTCCAGCAATAGGCAAAGGGGGTTTTTCCTTCTTTCCATTTAGCCTGTTTAGCTTGTCATTTCACCACAGTACTTAAAGACACGTACGAACCTGCAATAGAGTCCTAAGCTGTCTCAATAATCAGTTTAGTCACTCAAATATTTACTCACTCTGTAATAAGCAAACAGAGGTTTCCAGGTTGCTTTTATTTGCATTGTGTTCTTTCAAATATGTTGATGCAGTTTCCAACAAAACTGTTTACAAAACATCTCTTCATTTTCTGACACGGTGAAAACAAGCCCTTCTGAAACACACACAGCCCCTGGAACTCGGCAGTTCTGCATCTAACTCCTCTCCCTGCTGACAGACTGCATGATGAAAATGCACCATCCCAATTTAGCCATCCAAGCTGCTCTGCCAGTGAGGAATCCCTGGATTCTCAGCCATACAACCATTTGCAGAGTCATCTCTGTAGGTTAAAGATAAGAGCAGCTATGGTTAAGTTTTACTTGTGAGTACCTGAGTCCTGGCGACCTGACACAGCAGGTTTTGACTGCCTGAAGATTCAGCATCCCTCCACGCTGCCTGACAGACACACACTTTCCTGGTACTTACCCTTGGCAAATCAAGCTGTGCAGTTCCTGAATGATCTCAATCAAAGCCATAAAGCATCAAAGCTCCAAAGCCTCCATGGCCAACAAGGTTGCCGCCCATCTACTTAAAAACTTCTTCAAGAAAGGTGTAAAATGATTAAGTCCTTGATAAAGAGTGACCTATCTGAGGTGGCCTGTCCCCAGTCAGGAATCACTCAGCCCTCAATTAGCTGCCATGCACATGGTGCATCCTGCCTGTGCTGCCTGCACACAGCACTGCTCTGCATGCTGCTGGGAAGGTACAACTCATTGCTGCACATCCTCAGCATCTCCAAGCTGTCCTTCCATCAGCTCCTTCCCACCTTGACCGCTAAGTAGTATCTTCATAGGGAGAGAATCCTCCCCATCACCAGCCATTAGCTATAGCCTCGCAGGCACCCCCCGTCCCGGACCTGCCACGATGTGTTCTGAACTCTCACCATTTCTCAGCTACTCAGGAATTTCGGGAAGCAGCAAACAGAAACAAAGGAATGGGAGCTGCATATTGTACAGCTTACTGAGGCAGCCATGCTAACAACAACACAGTCTGCACTGACACCAAACAAGAAGTCATTTCTGGGCTCATCGGTAGTGTAAAATTCAAAGCAGCTGTCAGCGAACAGAGGCATTTACAGCATTGGATTTATTAAGGTAGAACATTCTCCAGCCCCGCTATGCCTTTCATTGATGCTTGATTTAATTAATCTATATATCAGCCTCTCTTTTCTGAAGCAACATTAAATGTGGTTTGAATCAGGGGAACAACCAGCACGTGAGATTGAGAAGGTGGTGGTTCAGCATTTTAAGAACGGGCCAGGGAGGAATTCGGGTCCTTTTAAAGGTCTCCCAATTTGCCAATAGACAAAATAAATGCAGCCAAAATGGCAGAATCACGGAATTGCTGGGGTTGGGAGGCACCTCTAGAGAATACCTTGTCTCTGGGGAAAGTTATGTTTTGTTTATGGGGAAAGTATCCTTATTTTCATTGCTTTAGAAACAACCACACAAAGCAAACCTCTTGGGAAGAGCAGTGCATAATTCTTCATTTACCATCACTATATTTCACCAACAAATACGCTCAGCGACCCTCTGCAGCTCGAGAAATGCCAGAAAAACTGTTCCTAGGAAATGACACAGAATGAAAAACCCATGCAAAGAAAACCAGGCATGTAATAAACACCAGCAGCATTTTACCTGCGACTTGTGTAACTCTAATAAGCACTGCAAGAGCAACCCTTTAAATTATTGTGCAAATTATAACCATCATCTTTTGTTACACAGTACAGCCTTACAGAATATAAAATTATGGTACTGATATGCTAATGAGGTTTCTGCACTGTTGGATGGTTTAGCTGCAGATAGACTAACGCTGGCAGCAGATGAATAATTGCTCTCCATGTACTAAACATAACAGAGCTGCACAGAACTTCAGCATTTGTCAGCGTTATTTGTTTAAATGAGAACAACACTGACAGCAGTTATTGCTGCAATCCTTTTATTTATCAGACAAGAAAACTCTAGTTACTCTTAGTAGGCCTGATCCTCTGGTGAAACCCAAAGCTGAAGTATTTATAAACTAATTTGGAGGTGCATGCTGCAACCTTCAGGCAAGGAAAGTAAAGCAGAAGGAAATTAATCAAATTGTAATGATTATGCTTTTATCACAGTAGCATTTCCTAGCGCAGGCTCTTGCTTTATGGGGTAGAGGATATGGAGCGAAGCTCCTGTTCTGGCACGTTCATGGATCAAACAGAAAAGGCAGGCTATGGACTACTGTCTTTTCTGCAACTCAGGAAATAAGGCAGGAGAGGATGAAATAACTTGGTCTCTAATGGAGCGACTGCGGGTGGCAGCACAGTGATGGGAACCCATACCCACTGCAGTGGCAGTGGGTGCCTGCACTCATTTGCTGCACAAACAGCAGCAACTCCACAAGAGTAGAGACTTCAATGCAAACTCCTCAAGCCAAGGCTTCCACGCTCAAGCAGCCAGTGCACGTCCCAGCCCATTGCTACAGCAGTTCCAAAGCGACAGAAATCCTTCCTCTCCTGCTGCTCCTCCTCTACAAATGAACAGTGACTCCTGCGGTACTCCAAGAGTTTTGTTTCTGTCCCATAAAGACAGAATCATGCGAAATTGGATTCCATGTTCATCACAATGACAAAATATGCCCATTGTCTACCAACAGCTGTCCCTCCTGTCCTTTTCCATGTTCACAATACAGCGCTGTAGGTAAAATCCATCAGGACAGTGTGCCCGCAAGCGCCACTGCCAACTTCGTCTTGCATACGCCTGGCTAAGAGCTTGCTGGCAGGAATTTATAGAGATGCTAAGACACGTTTCTTGTATTCTGCATTAAATTTCCCCTTGTTTGGGTTTCTTGTTGCTATTTTTCACCACTTTTCTATACATCATCTCAGAATTTTAATCACATAAATAGTGGAAGGATGGAAAAGGACAGCCCCGTTTTCGGGTACTGTACCCTCTCTTAGCGAGCGCGCCAGAATCATCCCCTTTAACCACAGGCACCGTTCTTGGCACAGCTTCCAGTGCAGTTTTCCACAGATGGAGCTCTCGCAGCACACAGAACACGGTGCACACTTGGTAACAGACATGTTTATGCCCCAGATTTGACTCCAGAAATGAGGGCGCTGCCAATACGCACATTCATTCTAAATAAAACCCAGTAGTCTGCTGTTTACTGAAGGCAAAGGAAGAGTTCCAAAATACTTTCTGGATCATGGTGAGAGACTATCCATGCCTGTCCTTCAACTTAGCACTGTAAACAGGCCTTTACTTCAATTTTTATGTCCTAAGGACCAGTGGAATGCTCAGCACTGCACTCCCTGTCCCACACTTGTGTTTAGAGAGCAACGCTTTTAGGGTTAGCTCTGTTCCTGGCCAAAATTCAAACCTGCAACATTTATATGCCAGATCTCATCTGCACAGCCCATGCCTCCAAGCCTCAAACCTCAATGTTACTTTAAAACCCCACCTAATGCTACTTTGTCTTTTCTTGTTATTAATCCAAGGCTTCTAAAACATAACTGCAGCATTCACAAGACAGACACAAGATTTTCATTAACCAGACAGAAGAACAACTTCAAGGGAGAACATTTCTTCCAGGCTGATTTAGCAATAGCCTTTAGAAGTAAAGGCTGTGCCTATTAAATTAATTTCATAAAGGTAACTGTAAAAATTAAAACTCATCCAGATGAGCATTTACCAAAAGCCTTTAGTACAAAATTCCTTCAGAAAGCATCACTGAACAAAGGATGCCAAACCGCGCTTTAGGAGATGTAACTTTGTTTTAAATGGTATTTTTTTCCCCTAGAAAGGAATTGCTTGTGTTGATAGAGAGGATGTTATGCATACACTGCTATTTCCAAGACATGGAGTTGCTTAGCAATCTGGGAATTCAGAAAGAGGAGAAAAGCAGTAACAAAGCAGAATTGTGAAATGACTAGAGGGTGCAGCATTAGATTGGTTTGCAATACTTATCAAGATGCTTCTAAATGAGAAAAGATATAGGGTGTGCTGGGAGCATGATAGAATCTGTTGATCATTTTCAACCTTCTCCCTTCTCTTTCTCTTTTAGATGCTCACTGTTACACAGTGGATTTTCCTACTTAGCTTTATTACCTACCAAACACCCATCACTGCTTGGGCGTGAAGGCACATTTCAGCCACCACACTGGCAGTTTTTCAGGGTTCATCCTGACAGGAACTGCATAAAGGCATATGTATCCCTGTTTCTTGTCTCCACTATAAATTACACCACTGAAATACAGAGAACCGCTGTTCCCTCCACAACTGCTGATTTCTTTCAGACAGCTTACTGACTATGGTTAGTGTATGACCAGACCTTGTGGTATGTGTCCAGTTTGTTACATCTCTGTGTAATGCCTCCCACATCTACAGTCATTTTAATTCCTTCTGTTTTCCCTGTTCCTGCTATGCCTCTTCTGCCAGGATTTGTATTCCCCTTCCCTGCCTGTCAGCTCTGTCCTTTTTTTTACCTTTTCCCATCCATTGGTCTCCCTTTTGCATTTTGGGAAACTGCCTCTCCTACTCCGCAGAGCTGTGCCTATGGTACACACAGCACCAAGCTAACCAAAAGCTGTTGTTGCAGCAGCCCAACAATAAGCTAATGCTGACAGACCCTTCCACTGGGGCCTCCTCCCTGTGCTCAGGGCAGCACAGCCTCAGCATGTGTCCTTTGAATTAGGGCTGGTTCCACTCCCTTTAGCTCAGCACAAATCCACAGCTATCTGCTACAGCACAGGACTCCAGAGATCCCATCTCTGGATGGGATCTCCCGTTCTTTGCTCTACTTTGCACACTGTGAATAGGTGCTGCATCCAGATACATCTCCCGAAGGACACAATGCCCTTACCTGTAGTCTCATCCATGCTTTCCTCAGACACGTGCTCATTTTGATGGACCCATTCACCATTGCACTTGAAGAAAATCTGCATAGCTGGCATAGCTTTACAGCGTAAGACAATGGGGTTGCTTTTTATAATGTAGGCATCATCTGGTTCTTCCATAAAATGAGGCAGTGTTCCAGGAGCAGATGGGATAGACTCTGGAAGGGCTTCACTGTTATCATTGCCTGAAAGGGAAGGAGAGGAAAACACACATTTTTATGTTGTTGCACCCTTTGTATCCTCTCATTTCATTGATTAAAAACCGTTTTGGATTTGATTTTAAAACTAATTTTACTTGGAAAAACACCTGTAGAACTCAAGAGCTGTCAGAATCATACCTTAAAGCAATGACACACACACAAATATTAAATATGCTTATACACACTCAATGACACACACACAAATAGCAAATATACACACACTCAAATATACTTATTTGAGTATAAGAACTGTCAAGAAAATTGACAGAAAAGCATCAGAAAACTGCATCATCGCTATTGACAACTTTAGAGCTGGGGCACTGAGGAACAGAAAGCTTAAACAAGTCACTAATGTCATACAGAAAGCCTGTGGAAGAAGTAGAAACTAAACCTTATTCTCTTGATTGACAGCCCAGTGCCTTAACTACTGAATCTTCCCTTCTTTCCCAGAAATTAATTTCCTTTAGACAGTTGCTGCAGATTTAACAGGGATCAGAGTGTTAACCACAGCGAAGTATATTGATATGAACAGCATTACTGTAGCACTCCAATACTGGAATAAGCAAACTGTGATTTCATACGCACTTAGAGGAAATTTTCCATATGCTTTTACACTGTTCTCATTTACTGCAGCTCCTTTAAGGCAACATAAAAGTGGAAAAGTGGTTTCTGTAGGACCAGAAACGGCAAGACTGTGAGCTTTACAGCTCAGCTCACAAACAGTGGGATCCAAGGGCATTTGCTCAGCAATGTATAAGCCTAGGTGGCTTATTTTCTGAGTTCCTGTGCTCAGACATGCACACACAAGCACTGGAATACAGGCTGTTCCTTTACTAGAGCTCTTCTAATTGAGTGAAAAACTAGTTGCTGCTGTCAAAACCAGGAAATTCCCATTGATTTTTAGCAACACTGGGATTTATTTTCAGTAGTTTTGTCAGTTTTGTGAGAAATACAGAGAACAGCAACAAAACTAAGTCTGAAGGGATCAATTTATGGAAGCAGATTATAAAGTACTGAACACAGACAGTGTAGCCAAACGATAACCAAGGAGGACACAGTCTCCATGCAGATGAAGGGAACACAGTACCAGAGAAAGAGGAATAGCTGAGGGCAACAGAGATGTGATTTAAGCCAAACCAATGAAATTAAGTTAGATGAAAGGCAAGTTATGGCCATATGAAGTATGTCTAAAATCCTTCTCAGGTCTAGCAGATGATGGAATAATGAGAACATACTTTAAAAACAGCTATCTCTTCAGCACAGTGTATCTTTGTGTGCAAATATACACTGTGTATGCGCTGGGAAATCACTATGATTTTCCAATGACTTCAGCGGTTTAAACTACATTCACAGTGTGCTTTATAAAATATTATCCTAATTTTTAGCGTTTCACTACTGAACATTTATGCCAATTTCCATCCTGTCAATCTTCAGTAATACTGTGTCCCTGCAGGCTTGATTAAATCCATGCTTTGCAGGAAGTAACAAAAATGTCATTAGAAGATTTTGGAGACGCTTGGAAATCCCATGCTCCCATCGATGCTTTGAGGTAACAACACACCTGTGTTGAGGAAGAACAGCTGGAGAACTTAGAAAGCCCATTGTTATCCCACTAAATTCACTATTTAGGGCGAGGCACAAAGGACGAAATCTCAGCCCCACTGAAATTAAGGGCACAATTCTCCTCCCAAATGGCATCTGGATTTAATGATACGGCTTTACATTCTCGTTAAAGGTTTCTGATGAGCACCTGAGAACACTGATCCTGCACCTCCTCAGGGATTGCTGTGCTTCTGTCCAACAGCCACGCTGAGGGAAGCACGACCTGTTGGATGCTGTCACAAACAGGGAGGGTTGATGGGGAAGTGCTCACTCCTAGAGAAAATATGCCACATAAAAACGTAAGGTGCATCTTAATGCATCCTTCTTTCATCTATCACCTTTTTTGTACGCTTTGTAACTAAGCAATGCCAACTGTCTTCCATGTGTCCATTCATTTTTATGGGAAGGCCAGAATACATAGCTTGCTTACATATGGAATTGTTTCCATAATGAAATTTGAGTCATTATTCAGTCAGAAAAGCAACTTAGTGAGATTTGGCTATGTTGTTTTAATCAGATGACCCTGTCCCATATGCAACAACGTGGGGTTTTTGGAAGTCACTCACATATTGATGGAAATAAGAGATTTTGTTGCCCACACGAAATCCTTTAATGCCTTTGTTATTTCCTCTAGTATGCTAGGATTTACTAAAGCCTACAGGGACATGGTTTTCAGCAAAGACTGACAATACAGGGACAGCCAGAACGGTCAGTAATAGAACATGCATGCTGATGAGCTCCACTGCATCATTTTTCTTTAAACCCTACACGTTGAAGAGGAATAGAATTCCTATTCAATCAGCACTCCAGAACAGCACTGCTTTTGAACAAACAAATACCTTTGGAACTAGCAGACATCAAACTAATACGTATTTGTGTTGGTTCTCTCTCGCTTTGTGTATTCTACCTGTAGTTTTCAGGCTCGTGAAACACAAATAAGAACCTAAAAATCACAGAAACTCAAATCCAGAATCACCTTCTGTGATCAACTTTGCTTTATTGATAAACCTGGCTAACAGCAGAATGAAGATTCTAAGCTGATAAAACTCAAAATCATAGCTAAATTATATCCACCCAATCTCCAGAATGGACTGAACCTTGTAGCAAAATTCATGGTTTAAGTGTTAAGCATCATGAGGAGAAATGCTCTTTTTGATGATGTTTTTACATCCAGGAGCAAGGAAGACTACCAACCCAAAATGCTCTGAATGGTTTCAGAGCAATTGGCAAAGCAGAGAGAAATGTCTTGTCTTTACAAGCCAATAATGACAGCACGGGGGGTGGGTTTTTACGTTTTTACTGGACATTCACATCTACCTGGCAGGGAGGGAGCATTACTCCTGCTTTTAAGTTACACGGCTGAGGTAGCTGCTGTTTTAAGATAACTCTCTTAAATCCTGATACCTCACACGATGCCATCTTCTGGAGAAGCTGCAACAGAAGCTGCAGTGAATGGACCTTTCTAACTCCTCTGGTGCCGATGAGATGCGCTGGGTCTACTGGGACCTACCAGTACTTGAGGAACTTTGGAAAGGAAACCCAGTAACTAAGTCAGGCACTAAGAGGAAAGTTGTTCCTCTGAAGAAAGGAAGCACTAATGGGGAATGAAGAATTGCTCAAAACCCCACACTACAACCATGCTTATTTCTTTCCTTTACACCTTGGGGTCTACTAGGTTGTTCAGCACATGTTGAAAGTCACAAGTGCTGAATATTCAGTTCCGCAAGCCAACTTTTGCTATCAGTGTATTAGTTTCATCAGACCCTCTTGCTTCCTATGGATATAAAGTATAAACTTCTCACAGCTGTACCATAATCCTTCTCATCAAATATTTGGGCGACAGGTGGAAAATTGTTCTGCCAGCTGAGGAAGACAAAATCCATTCCTCCTGGCAATTTTCTGCAATGAAAAACTCCCCAAAATGAATGTGCAATAAGTTGTGGAAATAAATCTAAAATATTATCACACAAAAGCAATGTGCTCGGAATCTTTAGCTGCAAACTGACTCTGCTTATCTGAATTTTAAAGAATCTCATTTCTTCTTCTGTGTGCATAAGATTAGATATTAAAGTGGATGCTTCTACTTGAAACTATTAGCTATAGGCCTGTTTCCCCCTCCGTTTTGCTTTGCAATGCACTGTGGTCTCCTTCATTCCTTTCTTTTTTTGCATGCACCAAGGAAGTCTGACAACAAAACTGGGCAGCACCCATCATCAATTCCATTCTACAGGAGGGTAAGCAGTCGGGCTGAAAATGGACTTTGTGCATAACAGCAAGCAAGGAAACAGGAACCAAATGCCACAGAGCTGTGTCCAGTACTTAATAAACCCATGCTAAGCCGCACACGCGATTCCTGTTACTTAGAAGGCTTTGGATGACTTTGTCTGCAGCTTATTAGCAGGAAAGGAGAGTGAAAGTCAATATATAATCATGGGAATAAGTTGTCTTAATAGGATTAAAAATCAAGACAACTGTGAAGTATAATGTACTTCAAGTGCCTGTGCTTCTATTCACTGTAACAGTCCCTTCCTACCTAACTTACTAATGAACTATTACAGGTTAAAATGCTTTTTCCACCACAATAAAAGACATGTAAGAGAAAGACACAAGAGACTCCCCACAGCCTCACAAGTGGCGAGCGGGACTATCTGGGGAATGACAGTGACCACTTATATTGTAAGCAACTGAGCCTGCTGTAACAATTCCTTAGCCAAGAACCCACGATGCTCACCATGTGCACACTTTTCCATTCAAATGCAAGTCGATGTGCTAGTCGGAACCACCTATGCTTCTCACTGACAAGAAGCACACGTGGGTCCCTTCACTGTAAGTGAGCAGGAAAGCTGTACAATCCAAAAACATTCCAAGCTCTGGTATTTTTATGAACAAACCCTTCTTGCCCCCCCACTTTCCACCAAACAGCAGCAACATTATTATATTATCCAATGTCTTTTCACACAGTTTCATTTGAGAGAGACCCTATTATGTCAACAAAATCTCACTGTGACAGAATTTAAGACATATATATATATTAATATATACCTATGCAAGTACAACTCTTTTAGTGAGCAGGACTTCTTCCATGGGAAGGATTTTTATGCTAATATGAGTGAGGCCATTTTTTCAATCCTCATTTATTCATCTTCCTTCTCTTTTAATATCTTATGAACTTTAGCAAAAGGCTATGTACTTTCCTTAAAACCCATAGTCCTCATTTAATCTCTCTGCACATGGCAGAAAGCACAATTTAGTTATATATATTTTTTAAACATAATAAAGTTTAAAAACATCACAGCTTTAGCCACAGATTCCAGCCTTAATTCTTCTATCAAACAACACAAATAAGAAGTACTTCTGCAGCTTTACACAGGGCTCCACTTTCAGATGCTGAAGTGACTAAGACAAAACTGATACAGGTCCTGCAACTGATCACATCTCCTGCTCAGCACAAAAATGAAAGCTGTCACCTCCACCTACTCTTAACCCTGAGCACAAACTATCAGCTCACTTTATTCTTCAGGTCCTAATGGGATTATGGAGGAGAGCAAGCAACGCCAGCCCAGAATGTGGAGAGCAGCTCCTGTTGGCACAGCTCCAGTGGGTTCTTATAACAAGTCAAAAATTGGAAAGGAAAAAAGCCCTTTTCAGCAGCACCCCCTCTAGGATTTACCGTTCAGTGACACTGCTGTGGCCTCTCTCCAGTCACTGCATGAGAAACTTGCAGTTCAATGTAACTCATACAGTGACTTCCCAAACCAGACATAGTTAATGGCTTGCAGGAGGGCAGGGCATTTATTTTTACCACTGAGGATTAATATGTTCATAAAACATTAGTAGTCTTTTCTATGCCAAAAGAGATGAATGTGTTATCCTATTGTAATCTCTTTTGTATTCTAAATCTATTTCTATCTAAGCTATACATATTTATAAAAATGATATATTGCATTTATTAAATATTAAGTGGATTACAAACTTGAAGAATCTTTCATACATTTATTTAACATCTAGGGGGGGTTTCTTTAAGCAGTATGCAAGCACTATACATCTTTCAAGGAAAAAAGATTCTCCAACATTCTAAACAGATGAATCTGTAACAAAATCGTCCAGGATCCGATGTGCAAAGAGTATGAAACTAGGAGAAAAAAAAGACTTCAAAAGTATTGAGATAAAATACGTGGTAAAGCCACACTTCTAAATGTAAGAGAAGATGCTCTGCCTGGATTTTCACTGTATCTCCCACTGATGTGTACCAGCTGTAAATGAAAAGCTTTACATGGAAAGCTATGCACGTAATTCTTTAGCAGACTGGTCTTTGGCACACAAAGGCAAATGAACCGTCTTGCTAAACTTAAATTTAAGGTTTGGGCTTTTTTAACCAAATGACACTTCTAGAACTTTTAAATTCAACTTTCAGTTCACAAATAAAAAAGTACCTTTGTACTTCAAGTGCCTGTGCCCCAGAAAGGGAAGGAAGCAGAACCCACCCCCAGCAAGGCTAAAACGCTCATTTTGATCCTTAGCAATGAAAGGAGAAACAGTGGATTTTTTCCATCTGTAAGAACATCAGGAAAAAAACCCCTCAACAATTATTTTACTAATGACACTGAGAGTGCAGCAAATACAATATGGAACTGCTTGGATTCGTTTCAAGGACTACAAATAACACACCAACAGAAAGTGAACCATGTTGGGATAAAGTTATTAACATAAAAGTCAAGGGGAAATGATCATAATGTAAACCACTTGCTTTTAAATATCACCAACTCTTTTTCAGTAGGACCCAGCAATTTGCAGAACATTTCTGAGCCCAGATCTAACCAGCTAATTCACTAACAGCTTCAATCTGCTGCCCTCCTTCCATGTTTCCACGCCCCAAAGACTGAAATCAGCTTTGTAATCATGAGGATGGGATTCTTAAGCTGCCTGAAGCATCCCCCACCTCGACTGGCAACACTGATCATCACGTGAATCAGCCACACTCTGCTACACCAAAGAGAGGAACTTCTATGGGAAAAACTAACCTGAAATGAAATGAACTGAAAACTTGAATTTGCTCCCAAATAGTAAGTGCAAACCAGGATTTCTCCCAAGTTCAATTACTAACTTAATGTATCTACTCATCAAACCCTGGCCAAAACACGGTACCTGCTAATGCAAGTGCTTCCAGCTCAGTAGCAAAGCAATAATAAATCTAATGAATTCACAGCAGCTCATAGTTGCACTGTGCCACGATGTTTATTCTTAGCTACAGCAGCATTTTATTTACTGAAGGAGCCACAGAGCTCTTTCCTCCAACTTAATTCACAAATCAATTGTCATTATTAAGGCTTAAGGCTTTGATGTGCCCAACTCCTGATTCAGCTGCTGGAGGATGTACTTACTGCAGAACTATTCACAGCCTGCTTCAAACTGGACTGCAGACAAGGTTTTGGTTTGCTTGCAAGCAAGTAATAAGGCTGCTGTACAACTGCTGATTATGTATTAAAAAAGAGGGGGCAAAAATAACCCACACATGCCAAAGCGCTCTTCACTTACAGCTCCTGCAGCATCAAAGCTGTTCTGCAGGCAAATGTCAGTTTAATTTCTTTTGTAAATGTTGGAGGGGAAAAACCCCCACCTTCCTTCACCACCAAATGCCAGTGCATCCAACTCTTGACACCATAACAAAGCAGAACAAAGCACATCAATGTTTTTCTTGGCTGCCAGCACAGGGAAGAGAGGCAGTTGCTTATGATCACAGCCAAAACTCTTCCCAGCCTGTCCATTTTAACTCCTCAAATCCCTGCACCCCAGTATGACCCGATGCTTTCAAGCACTGAGGGCACAGGCCTGCACTGGAGCCAAGCAGAGCAAGTAGCATATGCCACCTCTGAAACCAAATGCCACAACAACCAGGGATTTATTTGTTCACAGGCTGATGTCTGCGTGGATAAAGTAGGGTTTGTCTTCAGCTATAAGACGTATCAAGGCAGTTTCTAAACATGCAAATGTTAACAGCAAACCTTATTATTTCTAAATTCATAAAACTAATGGTCTTTCACAAAAATGGCTAGAGATCCTACTTTAGCTTTTCAAAGTACTCTAGAATTAGATGTTTTCACAATAGAAGTGTAATATACTGTAATTTAACTCCTATTCTTTTGAGAAAGGCACAGAAACCTCAGTGTTTGTGCTGAATCAAAGCTAAAAAGCCAATTTTTACTTTCTATTTAGTATTTAGATGAAACGTGTACTAACACAATGAGAAAAGCTTTAAGCAAAGGTGACCTGATTCAATGTTAGTTGCTATGAAGCCAGCTCAGACCTAATAAGTCAAAAGGCTCCTTCTAGTACTTGTTTGCCTTAAGATTACTTGAAAGCTGCACCACTGTGGAGGCAATGCCTGGTTTGGCACTAGAACCTCACCAAGACCCTGGTTTGATCCCAAGTAACGCACGGCATCCATGCAAACCCATATGGATTCTGATATATAGGAGTTGTGATAAAAAGGGATAAGCCAACAAGGATCCCGACTGAAATGTAAGGCTGTAAGAGTATAACCCTTGGGCTGTTTAGAACCAGCTCTTATGCCTCCATGCACTGCAGCATCCGAGATATCAGCTCACATGCTCTTCCCATTTGAAAAGTTGTCATTTTGAAGTTACTTTCTTGCATAGTCACCTTGCTGTGAGTCAAACTCAACTATCAGTCACTGTCATAGGGAAATCATAGCATGGAAAAAAGCAAGTATGGGGTTTAAATCTTTAATATTTGAATAGGTAATAGCACAATTCCAGATACAAAAGGAACTTCCCCTCCCACCCATTCTCTATTTTAGCCATAGCCAGTTATCAAAGACATGAGTAATGTGGAACAAACCATGAATCACAGGGCTTCTTTGGGGTTATTTAAAGGTATAAAGTAAATGAAACAGGACCTGACCTGAGACAAAACAGATACAGGGACTTTTCTGCCAAGTCGAGTATATACCAAGAAACAGAAATGTGAGGTCCTATTTCTTTCCTACTATGTATAAACAGCTCTCTCCAGCTCCTTCCGAACTAACACAGCCTCTTACAGACCACTGTGTCCGAAGTTATACTAACAATGATACTTAAGATACATTTACTCCATCTTTTGTTAACGTTCTTGTGGTATTCACTAAACAAGCCAATCTGTTACCCTTAATAACTCTTCAAACAAAGTAAAAAAGCATTTCTCTTCAGAAGGCATTACAAATTCCTTAAAACATATTAATAAGCAGAGTCTTCAGTGCACAAAATGTTTACTAGCAAACGTTCACCCTTTATTTTCCTACTCATACTACCATTAAATAACAAGTATGTTTCTAGTACTGACAAACACAACCTCTATAAGAACTGGATTAAAAAGTGGGTAAGAATTAACGCTTCTACTACTAAAAATGTTATGTTCCCCTCATAAAGTGATGTTCACTCTTGCTACGCTCAAAGAAGACAGCAGTGAGAGACCTGGGTTCAGTTCAGCTGAATCACTGGGACAATGATATGGGAACACTATGAAAGAAACCTAAGCTAAGAGAAATGGGTTTTTGTCTCCTGGCCTGAAGTGAGCAAGCTCTGAACAGATCTGCCCTTTAATGCTTCCAAGAGCACTGCAGAAATGCCTCTGTCAGAACACAGTTTAGGTACACCCACTAGGCAGGAGTTAAGATATCACAGTGTAATTCTCATCAACTGAGTCTTAAATCCCTAATGATCCAATTAAAACTGGACTCAAAAATGCTGGAGTTATTTTTGCTTCTTCAGCTTATACTTCATAAAAAAACAGGCAACATTAAGTATTAATAGACATCATTTAACTATAATATACAGTGCCTGGTTTAGATACGAGTTTAATGAGAATATACATACTTGACACAAATTAAATAGATGAATTAAATGTAAAGATGGATCCTGATATGCTTAAATTTTATTTTATTGTGACTGAGGAAAACAGCTTCATCTGCAGCTAAATAACACAGGTTTGGAGGCAAAGTTTGTAATGCTTTTTCTTACAAACCCCCCTTGGTATTTCAAATACTCTCCAGCTTGTGAAGGATCTCCCACAATGGGACAGATCCAATTAGTGGATGTTTTCTATATATGTAGAGAGATTGAAGCCATCAAGGGGGTTTAGATCTTTCTGTAATTCCACTCAAACCCACAAGTGACATTTACATTTTCAAGTATTTTAACACGTGTGTTTGCAGAAACTAAACACCATATAACAAAGCAGGGGGGAAACTAGTGCCATGGGCACTACAGCACTCTTTGTGCTTCCACACTGAAGGGTAAGTCTGTACTGGCTATTCATTTTCTATCTATATGGTTTTCAGGGTATCACTCTGCTTTATGAACTAAACACAATCGAGAAACACACACTTGCATATTCCTGTGCTCCCTCTCCAATTCAAGGGATGAATTCCCCAAGTTAGCCAAAACAGGGGAGGAAAGATTAGACGAGACAAGGTAAATGAAACAACAGCAGAACTGCTTTGGAAGGAACAGTGGACAGAGTTATCATTAATGGGACAAATTAGCACAGGTTATCCCCATCCACTTGGACTCATGCTGCAAGTGAAAAAACCACACTACATTCTCAAGCCCAGAGTGCCTTTGCCCCACCTCCATCTGCTGAACTGCATTTCAACAGCATCTGGCAGTTTCTTCTTACTCACCAAAGGAAATGGAACCCAATTAACCTGTGGTCTTTACTTTTGTTACTTCCTATTGACTATGCCAGCTGAACTGGGAGCTGAGAACCTGGATCCATTATACATCTTTCCCTGGCTCCTAAGGCTCATGGAACCTTTTGTCTCCAGCCTTTAGATTCACACGCTTCCTAACAAGCAGTAACCAGTTAATAGGTCAAACTGTGGAGGCATTACATGCCAGGAATAGCTGTGTTTACTCACCTTAATATCCCTATTTTCAAAGCATAAACTTAAATCAATCTGGGTTTTACTATTATGCTGCTGAAAAGATCCTGTAGCTTTATTAGTTGGTTTGATTAAGCCAATATATCCACAGTGTCATAGCCCAGAGTAAGCTGATGTGCTCTGCAGGTTCATGATGTACTGCAAAGGGTATTTTCAACTTTAATACCTTACTGAATTTCAAGGTATGACTGTGGCTGTTTTCCCACCCAATACACCTTCAAATTTGCAATAGATATCAGTACAAGATCCAACCTCCTTCCATAGAACATGCACAATCTACGGATACATATAATTAAATAAGGAAAAGCTTATATAAAATCACATTCATGCAGGATTCCAGAATGTTCAGTCTCATATATATAACAAGAGTGGATATTACAAAATCAAACACAAAAACAAACAAAAAGATTCAAT